>JABUQX010018378.1:0-17500 GCA_015478945.1 Trachelipus rathkii
GGTGTACTTCGTTGATTGGAGTGGGTGTTTAACCGTTTCACTATCGTGAAACACTTTCGCGTTTTTCGTGTTAAACTTCAGATCGAGTACACCCTTCTCACAACCATAACCTTACTCTTATCTACGTTTACTTTCAAACCCCTCTTTTTACACCTGCCAAATCTCTCTACCAATCCTCTTAAACTCTCTTCAGATTCACCACACAAAACCAAATCATCCGCATATAATAGGTAGGGCACCCTCCACTCACCTCCATTCTCCATCATTCTAACACCATTTCCTGCCACCCCCATCTCTAATTCTTTCATAACCCCATCCATATACAAATTGAATAACCAAGGGGACATAACACATCCCTGCCTCACTCCGCTATTAATATTAAACCAATCACTTTTGACACCATTTATTCTTACACACGCTTCACTATCGTCATACATACTTTTGATTCCATTCAGAAGCCTACCACCAACACCATACATTACTAACACCTGCCATAGGGCTTCCCTATTAATCCTATCATACGCCTGTTGCAAATCCATAAAACCTAAATACAATTTATTTTCTTCTCCCTCATTTTCTCAGTCATTTGTTTCAATGTAAAGATTTGATCCACACGCCCTCTACCACTCCTAAACGCACCCACCTTGTTCTTCACCAATCAGTCCTTCAGTCACTCGACGCACTCTTTCGACTAAAATACCAGCATATATCTTCCCTACAACACTCAATAAACTAATTCCCCTATAATTCCTACAGTTCCCCTTATCTTCCTTACCCTTATATAAGGGTACTATTACTGCTCTCCTCCACTATACCCTCCATAAACGCTTTATTACACAACTTCCAAATCCAATCAATCACCATCTCGCCTCCGTTCTTGATCATTTCACCAGTAATTTCATCTATACCTGCAGATTTACCATTCTTCAACTTTCTCACTCTACCCATTACCTCCTCCTTGCTAATGACCTCATCCCCAAAATACCTATTCCTTCTTGCACCATCAAACCCACACACATTCACTATCACCTCTTCATTACTGTTAATATTATACAGATTCTCGAAGTGTTCTTTCCACACTCCTCACATCCATTTCATCAGTTACAAAAGCACCATCCTATTCATTATTCTAAGCAGGTTCCTTATTCTCATTCTTAACCTTTCGCGCTTCCTTCCAGAAGAGCTTCCTATTCCCTTCTAAGTCCCCATTCATCCTCCTTCCAAACTGTTCATTTACCTCTTTTTACCTCTTACGTATGCACCTTTTAGTATTCCTTTTTCCTCCTTATATACTTCCAAACATCTTTCTTTTGAAACTTCATCATATATATATATATATATATATATATATATATATATATATATATATATATATATATATATATATATATATATATATATATATATATATATATATATATATATATACTATATATATATATATATTTATATATATATTTTTATTTATAATATATATATATATATATATATATATATATATATATATATATATATATATATATATATATATATATATATATATATATATATATATATATATATATATATATATATATAAGGCCGAATCATTCAGCATTCTCAACGATCTGGAGCAACTAATCAAAGAACCCACACACATTCCCAACCAATTCTTGAACACACTTGACCTATGTTTCACCACTAGTCCTTCTCTCTATAAATACACCACTTTCGCTCCTATTGGTAAATCTGACCACAACCTTATATCTCTTAATTTTAATACCACTTTGATCGGGCTGATTGGGGGGCCTTGCGTCGCTTCTACGCTAACTATAATTGGAATGGCTGCTTTAACTCTGATGACGCTTGGGCTTCTGCCACTAAAGTGAGAGCTGTAATCGTTGACGGGATGAGCAGGTTCCTTCTTCGACTAAATCTTTCTCTCCACATAATCCATGGTTCGATAGTGCTTGTTCTCTTACCATTCAGGCTAGAGACAGCGCGTATCGGGAGTGGAAAAATTCTCGTTCTCCTATCACTCTCGCTAATTTTCATTCAGCTAGAAATCGTTGCAGGGATACTCTTCGACGAGCAAAGAGGGCTTTCATCAAACGAAAGTGCGCTAACCTCCTTAGTTCTCCTACTGACAAATCTTTCTGGCATCTTGCCAAAAACATCTCTAACAACTTCTGTAAATCTGCCTTTCCTCCTCTTATTCGAACTGAAAAGTCCAATCTCTTCGGCCTCCTATTTTCCTCTAACTCAACCCTGGACGATTCTGGCATTCCTCCTCCTTCTCCTCTCAGGTGTCCTATGTCTTTGCCTGTGATTACATTTGATCGGGTACATGGGCTCCTGAGATCTATGAACGTTAGGAAGGCGGGTGGCCCGGATGGCATTCCTCCCGAGTTTTGAGGGAATGTGCTTACGTGCTGACTCCGCCCCTCGTTCAACTATATTCTCTATGTCTCAATACTAGCACTTTCCCTCAGTGTTGGAAGCACGCACATGTCCAACCTATTCCGAAAAAAGGAAGCCGCTCTGATCCTTCTAACTATCGCCCTATAGCTCTCACTTGTATTCTATCTAAGATCTTTGAAACCCTTCTCAACTCTCATTTCTTAGACCATCTGGAATCTCATTCTCTTCTTTCCGATCGCCAGTACGGCTTTCGGCATTCAAGGTCTACTAGCGATATACTTTCCTATTTAACCAATTTATGGTTTTCCGCTCTTAGGAACTACGGGGAGACTTGCGTGTGATGGCGCTTGACATATCCAAAGCATTTGACCGGGTATGGCATGCGTCACTGCTCTCTAAGCTCCCCTCCTTTGGGTTTCCTCCTTCTCTTTGCTTACTTATGTCTAACTTTCTTTCAAGTCGCTCAATATCGGTGGTGGTTGATGGAGCGACTTCTTTTTCTGTCAATAGTGGTGTTCCTCAGGGTTCGGTCTTATCTCCTACTTTATTCCTACTTTTTATTAATGATCTTCTCACCTGCACATCTAACTCTATCCACTCATATGCCGATGACTCGACCCTTCATTCGTCAACTCATTTCAATTCTGCTCCCTCTTTTACTTCTAGAATTGCCTCTCGTCTTAATCTTTCCGATTCTATTCTCACTGATCTGGATAGAATTTCCGAGTGGGGTCGTCTCAACCTTGTGAAATTCAATTCTTTAAAAACCCAACTTCTACAAATCTCCCTCTCTAAAACACTTTCTAACTTTCCTATCTCTTTCGACGGTTCTCTCGTCTCTCCTGTTGACAATATAAACATCCTTGGCCTTAACATAAACAAAAAAATGTCTTGGAAACCTCACATCACAACGGTTGCTAGGGCGGCCTCAAAGAAACTGGGAGTTCTGTTTAGACTGCGAGACTTTTTCCTCTTCTCAGTTACTCCAGCTATACAAGGGTCTTATCCGCCCTTGTATGGAGTACTGTTCTCATATCTGGGGGCTCTGGTTTCACCCGGCTTTTGGACAGGGTCGAGTCAAAAGCCAAAAGGCTTATAAACTGTCCTGTACTTTCCAGTTCACTTGACCCTCTATCTTTTCGGCGCGATGTTGGTACTTTATCTCTTTTCTATAGGTACCGCAGCGGCAGGTGTTCGAGGGAACTTACCACTCGCGTACCACCACCTTTACGACGCCCTCGTAGCACAAGGGGTGCTGTGTCTGCGCACGAGTTTTGTGTAGATATTGGTAATTCCAGGCTAGTTCGCTGCCGTGCTTCCTATTTTCCTGCCACCTCTGTTTTGTGGAACTCCCTTCCATCTTCTGTGTTTCCTGCTGAATTTAATCTCTCACTTTAAAGCCTGCGTCTGTGCTCATCTGCGTCATTTGCGCTAGTGGATGAAATTTTGGCGTGCAACACCCCCTCCCTGAATAGGGCTCTGCCCGTGAATGATGGTGACAACTGTATAATATATATATATATATATATATATATATATATATATATATATATATATATATATATATATATATATATATATATATATATATATATATATATATATATATATATATATATATATATATATATATATATATATATATATATATATATATATATATATATATATATATATATATATATTAGTGATGGAGCGAAGCTGAATTTTTGCATAACCGCGGTTGCGGTTTTTTGCGGTTCCTAAAATATTCGACATCCTCGGTTACGGATTTTTTGCGGTTCTTAAATTTTTCAACAACCGCGGTTGCGGTTGTGCAATAAAAACTTTTATGTTATAGCTGTGTAAAAGATTATGTGGAGTGGAAAGATGGAGGATCTGAGCTTTTGAGTAATTGAAAACAACCTTGTTCTCAATGCCCCAAAGAAATTCGAGAAAGATCAGATGCTAGTTGATCCAAGGGTGCCCTCCTAGCGTGAGCTAATTGTTGCTGAAAAGGACGTCTATCAAAATGAGGAGAGTAATGAAGGGTGAAATCGTCGGCATAGGAGTGGATATGTGATGAAAGTAGAAGGAGTTGGGAATAAAACAGAACCATTACTAACACCACTATTTATAGATTTAAAGGATGAACGGTGGCATTCACCAAAATACTGAAGAAAAGAGGACCAAGAAACAGAAAGACTAGAAAGAAGATCGTCAGTAGAGCGCTTCTTACGAAAGCCGTATTGGCGATCAGAGATAAGTAGAAGAATTGAGGTGTTTTCAAATCTTCCTGCTAGGATAGATTCTATAACTATAGAAAGAACAGAAGTTAGAGAGATTTGGCGATAGTTGGAGGGTTGAGATTGGTTCCCTTTTTCGTACAGGAGCACCTTTCCAGTAAGAAAAAAAGGCCAAAGTAGAAAGACAGAGACGGAATAATTTAACAAGGTAGAGTGCAAGCTTGAAAGCACAAGTTTTGAGAACTATAGGAGGAATACCATCAGAACCGTACGCTTTCTTAGTGTTAAGCTCTGAAAAAGCAGAAATAACACCTTTTGAAGAAATTACAACATTAGCATAAATATGTTGGAAGGATGTGGAGAAGAAAGAATAGCACTGGAATCGTCTAAAGTGGAATTAGAAGCAAAGGTTTGAGCAAAGAGTTCAGCTTTAGTGGAAGGTTAAACGGCAGTTATGCCGACGGAAAATACTAAAAAAGGGCAAGGGGAAGACGCAAAGTTAAGAGTTAACATTTTTTGAAAAATGTCAGAAATGACTTGAGGAAGAGGAGCCAGTAAGATTACTGCATTTTCTAATGAGAAAAAATGGTTTTTAGTGTCATGGAGAATAGATTTTGAACGATTTTGGGATGAAATATAAGTTGGAAGGGTTTCTGAAATTTGAAGATGACAGTATTTCCAAAAGGCAGCGTCCCTGCCGCTAATAGAACGAGAACAAGCAGAGTTAAACCAAGGTTATCTAGGTTTAGTTGAAGGTAAAGATCATGGGGTGCACGCCTCCATGCTAGAGAGAATTAGCTCGCGCTTTGCACACCCCGAGGAACCCTTTCCACGGAAGCTGTAGTCATTTCATGGGAAATCAAAGAAGTACGACTGTAAGTCCTACCTGTTAGCAGCACCGAAGTGCCAAAGACGTTTTCTCGCCGTAGGCGGGGGTCTTTCCTGCGGAAGACCTGAAGAGATAGAACAGAAAACAGATATGAGACTCATCGGAGGAACCTAGAGGAGGAAAGAATTTAACAGAATAAGGATAAGAATTAGAGATTAGGAAAAGGTCTAGAATGTTGGGTTCATCTCAAAGACGATCAGAGATACGAGTAGGGAGCTGCCCCAACTGCTCGAGATAATCATGGATAGAAAAGTCGTAGCAAGTTCATCAACTTTATCTTGAGAATTAAAGGAAAGCAATTGACCGTGGTGAACGTTGAAATCACCAAGAATGATGATTTCAGAGAAATGTGAAGAGAGAGAATGTGTTCTAATTTATTATGACAGATTAGCTTGAGCCATTAGGTAGAATATTCGGAAAACTCCAAATCAAAGACACGGGAACAAACATCATTGCACACATTGGCACAACTGCCTTTGGCTGAAAATTGAGGAAAGAAATAGTAGGAGTCAACAGAGTAGAGCTTGAATTCAGAACGCTCAAAAACCTAAGTTTCGGTTAGCAATAAGAGATGAGGTTTAGAGGAGGAGAGGTGATGTTCAACAAAATGAAAATTAGATTTAAAACCGAGAAGGTTGCAGAAATTTATGAAGAAAGGAGACCGTACATCAAAACAGGCCGGCAATTCCGTGACGGCACCAACTCCATCACCGGAGGCCGTCAATGACCTTTAATGCTGATGAGGGTAGGGAGGAAAAGGGGTTATTTTTGGAAGCCACCCTTATAGGCTTCTCCGAGACTAATCGCGTGGCTGCCATTTTATACCATTTTTTATTTTCTTTTTAAGAGCTAAGTGTTGTCTGTAATTGTATTTTATGGTGTGTGATAAGGGAGAGCTTACTCCAGTGTAAGAAGAATGTGGATATGAGCACAAAAGGGAAGAACAATTGGGTACTGGGGTGCCATGGGATGTACTCTAACACTCCATATATCCCCAATGGTGGGTAATCTCATCGCTTCAGCGTTACTTCCCCTCATATATATATATATATATATATATATATATATATATATATATATATATATATATATATATATATATATATATATATATATATATATATATATATATATATATATATATATATATATATATATATATATATATATATATATATATATATATATATATATATATATATATATATATCTTTCTTTCTTTCTTCACCTTCCTCTTTGCCCCAAGATTGGGGGTTAGGTGCTGTACAAGCATCGGAAAAGAAAAGCAGTAGGAGAACATGACAAACGTCGAAAGGAAAGCCCAGCCTTACCGCCCCCTCTGTACCATTAATTAGTGAGAGCTCGTCACAGACAGAAAATCCACCCTAGAGCATCATGGGACCGCGACGGACCCTCACTATGGTAAATCGTCAATGTAAGGGTTCATCCCCTGGCCCAGGTGGACCACAACCATGCCCCCATACAAAACCCCGCCATTCTCTCCTATCACGCACCTTTATTCTCGCCTCTGCCAAACTCACATTTCTCTCCTTCAGACATTCGTTCACCGACTCAATCCACTTATATATATATATTCACTCACTCACCTATATATATATATATATATATATATATATATATATATATATATATATATATATATATATATATATATATATATATATATATATATATATACCATAAATATAAACATATATATATATATGTATATATGTCGGTGCGGTGCGTGGTGCGCAAATTTTGGTGCGGTGCGGTGCGCTCTGGTTCGCTCCGGTGCGGTGCGTTATGGTGCGCATTGCACATTTATAGTGCCGTGCGGAGCGGTGCGAGAGGATGACTGGTAGTGCAGTACGGTGCTGTTACACAACCTTCCAGTGCGGTGCGGTGTGCCGCATAAAATTCCGGTCCTCGGCCAACGCACCACATAGCCTCCAATGCCGAAATTCCACCGAACGCAATTCTTCGAATTTATTTATATATATATATATATATATATATATATATATATATATATATATATATATATATATATATATATATATATATATATATATATATATATATATATATATATATATATATGTATATATATATATATATATATATATATATATAAATATATATATAAGCATATATAAGGTCTCTGGTCATATATATATATATATATATATATATATATATATATATATATATATATATATATATATATATATATATATATATATATATATATATATATATATATATATATATATATATATATATATATCAAATGTGACTCCTATGTTAGTGCTGCTCCTTCTTAACACGAGTTATCATTATAGCATTATAGAAACGATCGGTCTTTTACAAATTTCATAATGCTACGATAAATTTCTCTTATTTTTTTTTTTTTTTTTGTGAAAATTGGTCAAATGAATGAAAATATTACATAATAAATATAAAAGATTATGTAAAATTGAAGCAAAAAGTGTAAGAATCATCGCTATTAAATAATGCTATTTTTCAATCCATTAAAAAAGGTGACTGTTCGTGCTCAAATCGAATAGCGGAGATTGTGTGTGTGTGTGTGTGTGTGTGTGTGTGTGTGTGTGTGTGTGTGTTTGTGTGTGTGTGTGTGTGTGTGTGTGTGTTTGTGTGTGTGTGTGTGTGTGAATTTAGATTATAAAATTATTTATATTGTTGCTTTTGGCATCTCTTAGTTAAATTCTATTTATGTATAAATAAGGTGAGACTATTTTAAGTTTATTTTAAACGTATATATATATATATATATATATATATATATATATATATATATATATATATATATATATATATATATATATATATATATATATATATACGTCTTTCTACTTTGCTACAATATTATCTTTTAAAAAGGATGTTACATAAAAAGACATGATATCGAAAAATCGCCGAACACTATGCGTGGAACCACACTAGTGGTGGAACCCTGCAGTGTCACGTGTTAGCTAAAACTCCAATAGAAGGAGCGCAAGAGTTGCCAAAGCTGCTTTTATCATCCTTCCAGAAAATATGTTAATTTTTTGGGGGCTCGAGCCGACGGTGGGACAGAGGGGGACGCGGTCCCGTCGTCCCCCGCTAGCCGAGACCCTGACTCTTTCCATCTTTGCGATTTAATCTTGGGTATTCCTTTAGTTTAAAAAAAAAACTGTTTTTGGCAACTCTGACGCTCTATTGCCTTGAAATAATCGAAAAAAAATCGATTACATCGTTCGTTCAATATATATCGGTTAACATCCTTTTAAAGGACAAGTTCATATATATATATATATATATATATATATATATATATATATATATATATATATATATATATATATATATATATATATATATATATATATATATATATATACTTTATATATAAATTTATATATCTGTATATATGTATATAAATGAATTTCTCTTGCCCTCACAATAATTATGTACACCTCTCATAGTTGCTCTGTATATCAAATTTTACTATTAATTTTATTATATATGGAAAATATTTAACAACCTTTCGTATGGCACTATTTTTGTGAGAGTGAGTCACTGCAATGCTGCCCGCGAAATGTCTGGCATTTCGAGGGAAGGAAGGCAGTTAGGCTTCAAGATACTAGAAGAGAAGTCGCATTTTTAAGCTTCGGCTTGTTAAAAGAACCGGAAAATTGTGTTTGATTGTAGGGATTTGTTATATTAACTTTCACCAATTTTATTAATGACTGTGAATTAGCCTATTGTGTTGAACAACAAATTGATTGCATTTTAAATTGTTCTTACATTGATGCCATTACCTACTATGTGAATTAATTAGTCTTAGGAATAAAAGAATAAAAGTAATTACTCCTTTTCATTATCACTGTATTAACTCGTCAAAGGGTTATTACAAAGAATGGTAACCTCCAGTGTGACATTGAACACCCATACCTAACTGATGTGAAGAGTGTCAAACAGTGAATTAATTCAAACAGTGCCTAATTAAGACAGAGAAGTAAAAAAAAAAAAAAAAAGTGCCGATTCAAAACACAAACACACACAAAAAAAAAAAAAAAAAAAAAAAAAAAAAAAACCGTTAAGAATGCCGAGTTTAAAAAGAAAGTCGCTCAGAGTCCAAACGAAGAGAAGCAACGTAGCTATTGTGACTCGGTCTCAATCATCAAGACCCCATCACACTCCCCCAGAAGTAGCCCCTCCTATCGAGGGGGTAAATGAAGAAGGTGACGCATCACAATACGAAACAGAATCGGAAAACGAGATCCAAGAAGAGTATGAAGCAACAAACCTGGTGAAGAGTCACCCTTCCCCCACTCTCTTAGGGAGAAAAGGAAGAAATCTCCCGCTCAATGCCATTCCCCCCTTCAACGAGTTCAATGCCTTAGAGTGGATTCGGCAGACAACAATGATCTTTAACCTTAATGAAATCATCGATCAAAGGGAGAGGGTAAGACTTTTGGCATCAAAATTACCAAGCAAGATTACAAATTCGTTGAAACTTCCCCTAAAGGACGATTGTTATACTAAACTAGTCAAGGTAATAGAAAAAATTTATGCACCATCGCTAAGAACTCAGATAGAAGAAGTCTTTCAATCAGGCATGAGGGAGGGAGAGCTCCCATCCGATTATGCAGTTAGAATAAAAGAAATGCTTGGATTATCCACTTTCGATTCGATAACAGACAACGATGCAAAATTTATTAGAGAACTCTTTCTCTTACGATTGCCTAAGCAATTGCAGATCTCCCTCATGACGACAGAGAAGAACCATAATTTTGAGGAATTAATTGAAATTGCCGACGACATATTTAACAAATTTTTCTCCCAAAACGGTGCTCGCCAATCCCCCGCGGGGGGGGGAAACGAATGGCAATCTGTGAACGCCATACGACCAGCAGAAGAAAAAGTCACCAAGTCACTCAACAGAGAGACTTCAGCGCAGGAGAGGGAGATAAGTCGACTGATAATCTCTCATGAGAAGTCGGCCGAAGAAATGAAGTCACTAGCCAAGAGCGTCATAGAGCTCGCGAAGACATTGTGTCAGAATGCGAAGAATTCCCCCACCCCCAATGATGATCAAAATTCAAGAGGAAGGAATTTCAACCGATCAACTTATAACAACGTTGCAGCTGGGCCTAGTACAGAAGGCCTTTGTAGGTTCCATAGGAAATTTTTGCACCATTCATTTCGATGTGAGGGTCGATATTGTCCAATGTACACCTTGATATCGCAACCCCCGGCAACTCCTCCACCCCCACAACAGAACGTCAACATTTCAAAAAATGGAAAGGCTGGTCCGTGAGGCGACTCCCGGGCCAGATGAGGGTGAATATTGGGGGGAACGACGCTTTTGTGAGTAGAGACCTTTGTGATTGTTTACCCTGTAACTTTTGTATGAATAAATCAAATTTTGGGCGGGGAAGTATTAATTTTAACTATAGTAGGAGACGTTATTATAACGATAATCATAATAACAGTAGAAATTATAGTCGTAATTATAATAATAGAAATTACAGTAACCATAGTATTGACAATTTTTATAATAATAATTGCTATGGTAACGAAAATATTAATTGTAACGATGATAATTATAATAATAATGCACGCGTCGGTTATAATAATTTCTATAATAATAATGAGCATGCTAATCTTAATGGCCATAATAGTAATAGGTACTTTAGTAATAATTGTAATTATATTAATCGTGGGTATGATGGAAATGTTAATAGATTTAAATGGAGTAGAAATATCACTTGTAAGGATGATCAAGGGCAGGGGGGGATTCCTAGTGATTCACCCCCTCCCCCACAGAAGTCGCTTGTCACTGAGTCGGTAGGAGTAGAGTCATCTTCAACTTTAAATTGTAACTCAACGCATGATGAGATTAATAACAATAATCGCAATAATAATAATAATGATTGTAGAACTAGGGATGATAGTCGTAGTGATGGCAATAACGATTTTGTAAATTCTTATAATTGTATTGAAAATAATAACGCTGTGACTTTTGAAAACAATAGCTTTGTGAATGAGTCGCTGCCTCCCCCGACGGAGTCAACCTATCCCCCTACCCCAGTCACTGGGAAGAAGGCGGGAATGGAGGCGATTCTGACTTGTGAATCTATACTTATTGATAAAAATAATGATAAAATGAATTTGTAATTAATGAAGGGGGCGAAATACCCTTTCTGAAAATGAATTGTATTAGTTTTAGAAATGAAGGAGGTTCTTCTTCTTCCGATAAGCATGAGGGATCATTAATTTTAAGGAATAATGCATGTGACTTATCTAACAATACTGTAGTGGAAGTTTCTGGCAACTCAACTAACATCGTTGCAGCTGTTGGAGATATGATTTTTGATAAACTATATTACATCTCGGATAAGACTAGCAATGAATCCTATTTACTAGACTGTGGGAGTTGCCTCAACCTTATGAGTGCTTCTGAATTAGATAAGGAGGGGGCCCCGATTGGCAGTGCCAGGGCCGCAAATGGGGGCTGCATGAACATTTATGATAAAAGGGTAATCAAAATTGATTTGGGGTTAGACAGACTTTACAATGTACATGCCTATGCGGCAGATATCAAATTTAATGTTCTCGGCATGCCTTTTCTCAAAGAACACGGGTTCATTATAGACTTTAGGTGTCATTATTTATTAGATCCTAGCACGAAACGTAGTATTTCTCTTAGTAATGAGGCTTTCGATTTTTCCAAGCATGTACGAAATTCTATATTCCCTCTAGCCGCTGTCTCTTTAAATATACCGCTTTGCGAATACGAATTGGTTAATAATTTAATTAGGAAGTATCAAGTCTTATTCTTAAATCCTTATAAAGCACCTAATTTAAATTTAAAGAATGATCAACTCAAAAGATGGCGCTCTATCTGTACAAGATACAGGAAGGAAGGGGGCGTGGCTTATTTTGACAGCTGTAAGAACAAATTTTCTGCTCGCTCACAACCCGACGCTAACGAAACTATAGGGGAGGGGGGAGGGGAGTACTATAGGAGAGGGGGGTGAAGATTGCACTGTTGATGAGGGGGGAGGGGAGAGAGAAGAATGTCCTTTGAAGGAGGAAATTTTATGCGAGTTAGCGGCAAACTACCCATACCATGTGACTGTTAATGGATCGCCGATACAATTGAGGAGTAGAACCATAGCTCCACATCTTTTTGAGAAAGCAAGGGAGGAAATCAATAAATTATTGGACGCGGGGGTCATTTCGCGAGGGAGAAGCAATTGGGGTTTTCCAACTAGCTTTTTGCCAAAGTCGGACGGAAGGGTTCGTTTGGTCGTTGATCTGAGGTTATTAAACCAAAGATCAACCTCTGACAATTTTACCCTACCCAAGATTAAGGATATTATATTGCAATTGCAGCATTGCAAGTTATTAACAAGGCTAGACGTTCGGCAAGCTTACTATAACGTGCCGATCAGCGAGGAAACAAAGAAATATTTCACTATTACTTGTCCATTTGGTAATTACAGTTTTAACTATTTAATACAAGGACATAAGTGTTCTTCTAGTGCCTTCCAGCGCTTTATGTCAATCTTGTTTGGAGATTTAAGGAACGTTTTTGTTTATTTAGATGACATCTTAATCGCCAGTTCGACTCTTGAAGAGCATGTTGCAATGTTGGAGAAGGTTTTGGAGAGATTAAAGTATATGAAAATTTATCTGAACCCAGAAAAATGTGTACTTGCAGTCGAAGAAACGGACTTTCTAGGTTTCAATGTTAGCGAGAAGGGGGTTAAGCCTAGTAAGGAGAAAATCGATGCAGTGGTGAATGTTGCAAGGCCAACAACCATCAAACAACTTAGGGCTTTCCTCGGTCTATATAACTTCTGCCGAATCAATATAGTAGGGGCGGCTCAATTGTTGCAACCCCTAACGAAAATGTTGAAAGGAAAACCCGCCTCCAATAAAAGGATTTCCTGGGGGGTAGAAGCCGAGCGAGCGTTTCTAGAAGCTAAAGCGGCAATGGTGAGTGCCACCCTGTTGTCGTTCCCTGATGAAGGAACTGAGTTACTAGTATACACGAAGGTAAGCGAACTCACTATAGCTAGTGCGCTGATGGGAGAAGAAGATAATCAAACAAAGATTTTCGCGCTTTATAGTACCATACTCACCGAGGCAGAAGTGGCCCTACCACAGCTGGTTAAGGAGCTCTTATGCGTCAAAAACAGTTTACAAAAATATGCTTACTTAATTGCCAATAAGAGAATCACTGTCTGTACTAGCAACAGTGGGTTAATCACAGCTTATATGAAAAAGAGTGCCGAAAAAATTCATAATATTCGAGAGGTAAATTTATTGAATGCCATTGCAAATTTTGACGTTGAATTTAAATTGGTCTCTAAGGCTAAAAATAAATTGGCGATAATTTTAACAGAATTGGCTAACGAAAGAGATAAAATCATAGAGGCTGGGGAGTTGCAATTGCAACTGGCTTGTATAGAAAATGGGGAGTGGGCGTGGCCAAAACAAAATACTATGGAGACGGAGTTACAACTGGAAGAGGGTTTAGTGGATGGAATTCTGCTGAATTTCGGTAGTGGAAGGGTTAAGCCTTTAAATCGCCAGTTAAAAGAACAAGACTTACTGGAGTATTATTAATAATAATTAATAAAAATAAAACAAAAGCAGTAATAATATGAAAATAATATAATATAAAATAAAACTAATCATCAATAAGTAAATATAACAAAAAGCAAGTAATAATAAATGAAAATAATAATAATAATAATAAAATCTAATAATACTAATAATAGATAATAATAAATAAATATAATAATATCAACTAATAATAATAATGATAATATAAAAAATAATAACAAAAGCGGTAATAATAATATAATAATAATAATCAATAATATAATAATATAATCATAATAATAATAATAATAATAGTAATATAATAATAATAAATATAATGAATAATCATAATAATCATAATAATAATAAACTAGCAATAGTCGTAGTAAGTCGTAATGCGGATAGTAGTAGTAGTAGTAGTAGTAGTAGTAGTTAGTAGTAGTAAATAATAATAATAGTGGCAATGATAATAGTAGCGAAGCTGGTAATGATAATGACTTTGAGGATTTTGTAATAAATACTATAACTTACAGTAAAAAAGGGTTAAATGGAATGATGAAGAAAATTCAGGATGGAGTAGATTTCAAGGAAATAGCTATAGAACAGGAGACTGATGGTTATATAAGGGACCTAATAAAGGGGCTGAAAACTAGTGGATTGAAGGCCTGCTACAAGGAATTCATCCATCGGGGCAAAGAGCTGTCTTTGGCGGTTGATATCTCTACAGGCACAGCTAGAATATTAGTACCGGAAAATCTGGTGGATGAATGTCATAGAGAAGGTACATAATACAAATCACTTGGGAATTAAACGGACTTTGATTATTTTGAAAGCGGATTTTGCCTTCAGATTTATGCATAGTAGAGTAAAAAAATTTATACAGAGTTGTGATGTCTGTCAAAAAAATAAGAGTGTTAGAAGGATATCTCCAGAATTCGGCAGATTTAAGGAAGTCTCGGAGAAGTTTGACACTCTCCATGTGGATTTATGTAAGTTTCCGTATAGTATGGGGTTCAATTATCTGCTTGTTTTTATTGATAGATTTAGTAAGTATCCCTTCGCCTACCCTCTTAGGCAGGCGACAGTCGACTCGGTGTTGAATGTGTTAGTGAGCGAAATTTTTCCGTTTTGTGGCTCAATAAAAAGACTCATCTCAGATCGAGGAAGCCAATTCACTGCCAAATTATTTAATGACGTATGTAACCTACTCGGCATAGATAAAATTTTCACAACGGCTAGCTCACCAAACGTGAATGGCCTAGTGGAAAATTTGAACCAAGCTCTCATAGTGACGCTAAGGTGTATGATTAATGATGGGGAAAATGAAGGGTTAAAATGGCCTGAAATTTTGCCTTGGGCACTGTACTGTTTGAGAATTAGTCCTCTAAATGACCAAGGGGTTACTCCCAGTGTGCTTATGTTCGGCCAGAATCTATCAGTGCCAGGAAGCTTGTTGCAGAAGGAGGCACTCAGTGCCACGGTCAGTCAAAGTGCCTATTTGAGAAAATTAGTGGCCTTAATGCGTAGGCCTCTGGCCCCACAGGTTATATATAAAAATAAAAATATATTTATCCCGAAAGATCTCCACAAGGCAAGGGCCGTGTTGGTGAGAAATCAACAGTACAATGTAGGGAAACTGTCAGAGAGATACTCAGGACCCTTCAGGGTGCTACGAATAAAAAAGAATAACGTTTATATTTTAAAGCATGGGAAAGAGGCAGTGGAAAATTTAAGAAATGTAAGAATTTTTCATAACATAACTGATAGGGACACTGAAACCCAAGAGAAAAATAAAGTTAAATAAAAAAAAAAAAAAAAAAAAAATATATATATAGAAATAAAAAAAAAAAAAAAAAAAAAAGAGAGGAAAAGGGGGAGCTTTTTAGTTCTGCATACAACTCTTAGAATTAGACAGTAGTTGAATTGACACTTCCTTCCAAAAAAAAAATCGTCTTCTTCCTCTATCTAATACTATAGACGAAACGATGCTGCCAAACACTAATAGTAGTAATAAATTCCCGCATGTTCCTTACAAAATGTCACAGGAAGGGTTGTAATAGAAGAGTTGAAATAGTCAAAAACCCCGAGGTGGGGATTAAGAAGGTCTTTTATGTATTTTGTAACAATGTATTGTAAGAATAGAATTTGTGTCTCGTAATAATAATGTCAAATTATTACTAAAAAAAAAAAAAAAAAAAAAAAAACTTGTGAAGGCAGAATTTCTCTTGCCCTCACAATAATTATGTACACCTCTCATAGTTGCTCTGTATATCAAATTTTACTATTAATTTTATTATATATGGAAAATATTTAACAACCTTTCGTATGGCACTATTTTTGTGAGAGTGAGTCACTGCAATGCTGCCCGCGAAATGTCTGGCATTTCGAGGGAAGGAAGGCAGTTAGGCTTCAAGATACTAGAAGAGAAGTCGCATTTTAAGCTTCCGGCTCGTGAAAAAGAACCGGAAAATTGTGTTTGATCGTAGGAACTTGTTATTTTAACTTTCACCAATTTTATTAATGACTGTGAATTAGCCTATTGTGTTGAACAACAAATTGATTGCATTTTAAATTGTTCTTACATTGATGCCATTACCTACTATGTGATTTTAATTAGTTCAGGAATATCATAAGAATAAAACTAATTACTCCTTTTCATTATCACTGTATTAACTCGTCAAAGGGTTATTATCATATAAATATATATATATCTATATAATATATTATATATTATATCTATATATAATATATAATATTATAATATATATCTATATCTATATATATATATATAATTATATATATATTATATATATATATATTATATTATATTATATATATTATATATATATATAATATATATTCGTTGAAGGACTTTTTTGAAACACTTGAAAAAAATACTAAAAAAATAAAATTTAAAGGTTTTCCTTCACTCGATATCGCGCACAAGCCCGTGGTCTTCTCGAGCAACTCACTCCCAGTTTGAAAGAGCACTGGCTCTATTCTAACGGAGCTCCTCCACTCGTGATTGATGGTTAATAAAAAATATATAATTATACTGTATTTATTTTAGCCTTATTTCAAAACTAATAAAATATGGATGTTTGCAACTTTAAAATAATTTTACTTGTTACTGATATGAAATATTGAAAAATTCATCAATGTTTTTAAGGTTATTTCCTCAATTTTTTTAAAAACTTTTTTCTTCTTTTTATATGTATTTCAAACATTTCAAGTAAGTTTAATGAAAATCGGCTTGGGGTTGGTAAAATTCACAAGCTTTAACTAAAATTTGAAGACTTCATCACTTTTCTAGGGTTATTTGGATTTTTTTTTTTTTTAGCGATATTCATCTGTTATTTTA
>JABUQX010018378.1:30000-32500 GCA_015478945.1 Trachelipus rathkii
TGCGGGTTGTTAATATATGTCAAAAATTTCGGGCATATATATATATATATATATATAATATATATATATATATATAATATATATTATATATAATATATTATACTATTATATATATATTATTATATATATATATATATTATATATATAATATATATATAGATATATATATATATATATATAATTATCTATATATATATAATATATATATATATATAATATATTATACTTTATATATATAATATATATTATATAATATATTATATATATATATATATATATATATATATATATATATATATATATATATATTCTATATATATAATATATAAATATGGACGCTAAGAACGGAAAATAGCTCAAAAGCTTCTACTAGGGTTTGAATTATATCCCACGAAATAGTTTTATTTATAAAAAATCTTCAAATTTGAAGTCAAAATATTTTTTAAACGAGCATGTTGGTAGTTTTCGTCTTCAGTAGCTATTTGCATATTTCACTAGCGTTATTTTTGCGAATGAATAACCTGCAAATTTTTAATGATTTAATTTAAAAAAAAAAAAAAAGAATACAGCGGGAAAAGATCTTTTATATTAAAAGCATCTTTTTGTCATTTACTTATTAAATGAGATCAGATACATTTTGCCTCTCTCTCATCTCTTCTTCCTTCTCTCCTCTCCTCTCTCTATCTCTCCTCTCTCTCTCCTTCTCTCCCTCTCTCTCTTCTCTCTCTCTCTCTCTCTCTCTCTCTTCTCTCTCTCTCTCTCTGCTCTCTCACCAAAATCGCCACTTGCAACGAATGGTAAATAATACTCGTATTCAATACTAATTTATGTGATTTACAATCAATGAAAATTTATAAAATAGAAATGCTTCATTGTATAATTGATGTAGATTGTTTTAAGATTAAATTATTCAATTTTGAATTGGCTCCCTTGCTTCATAGACGCAACGGCCTTTGAATATATATATATATATATATATATATTATATATATATTATATATATAATATATATATAATATATATATATATATATATATATATATATGATATATATAATATATATAATATATTATATATATAATAATATTTGTGTGTAGGTGTGTGTGTGTGTGTGATTGTTTTTTCGCATCATTTAATTTTCATCTTTTTTCTTGTTATTCTCATTTCATTGTTTATTTTTAATCCCATTTACTAATTATTTTTCACCCTCATGTGACGTTAGATTAACGCAATTATCTGCGTTAAGTTTAACGTGCGTTTTTAACTTATGATCATCATAAATATCATGGTAATTCATTTTAATACGAATGTGCTGTGTGTAATTGACGGAATGTGAAGCTTATGATTATTATAATGTTATTTAGTATACATTATAATGACTGTATATAAGCGAATGAGAAATATTGATGTATGAAAGCAGATGATTTTTTTCGTATTTTTACATTATTATTATCACGGAGTGAAACGTGCTCAAAAAGCTTTTTTTTTATTTTTTTTTTTTTTTCGAAAGTCTGGATTTTCGATTAGTGACGTCAGCAGCGGAATATCTTTATATATGAAACACTTGCTCAAATATTTCGTTCTTTTCATTTTTACATTTTCGTGACGTCAGTAATGCGAACCTTGGGAATATATAATATTTATTTTTAACTTCTTTGTTTTATATATATATCATTTTTCTTTTAATATTAAAACGTATAATCACAAATCGATAATCATCTGCAAACACTCGTAATGGCATTAATATATTATTATTATTTTAATTTTTTTTTTTAAGATGTTATTCAAAACTCAAAGAAGGGAGTGCTTAGTTTTTTTTATGTTTTTTTTTTTTAATTTTGTAGTCTTTTGTTTTTTTTTATTTTTTTTTTAAGTTTTCTCCTCTTTTGACTAATTTTATTTTTATTATCTTGAGTTTCAAAAGGGAATGGAGCTAAACCCTTAAAGAAACGGTCTAAAATATTAGATTTTTTTTAAATCTGCAATAAAAAATACAACGAAATAAAAAAAATTAAAAAATACAAAAACCTGATACTGATTGAAAATGGTTTACACAGAGAAATAGTTTGTTCAAGTAACCTTTTTTAAGCTTGTAAGGAAGCGTGATCAGAATAGTCGATTGTATTTATGATAGAACCAAGGCGTCGCAACTCTAATGATAACCTTTATTTATACGTAAAGGAATGCAACATTAACGACTAAAAAAGGATCGAATGAGGGCTATAAAAAAGGGAACGTATTTTTTTTAAAAGAAATATAACGAAGAGGAATTTTATTCCCATCGATTGCAAGGTCTTGTAATCCTTCCTCGAAGAAATGACACACTACTTATTATGCTTATCATTTTCTATATATTTTTTTTTGTTTCAACATCTGAACTTTGACTTCACGTTGTTGAATATTCGCTCACATACGTGTTACACTTATTCTGATTGGCATCATTATTGTTGAATAATAAATAGGGGCGTGGGAAAGTTGTAAAACTTGTTTTAAGGTTCCT
>JABUQX010018378.1:65000-67500 GCA_015478945.1 Trachelipus rathkii
GCAATAATTAATGTGCAACCATCATTAAGTTAATTAAATGTACAATTTCTAAAGCAGCAAATTTTCAAATATTCATCTTTATACGTGACATTTGTTTAAATAAATATATATTGAAGAGTTCCACATTTTATATGAAGCAAATAATAATAATAATAATAATAATAATAATAATAATAATAATAATAATAATAATAATAATAATAATAATAATAATAATAATAATAATAATAATAATAATAATAATAATAATAATAATAAAAATAATAAATAATAATAATAATAATAATAATAATAATAATAATAATAATAATAATAATAATAAAGTGAGAGAAAGAGAAAAAGAAAAAGACAGAAGGGAAGAAAAAGAAAGTAAGAAAGGGAGAAAGATAAAGAGAGAAAGACAGAAAGAAAAAGAAGTGTAAGAAATTAAAAGATAGAAAGAGAAAAAAGAATGAAAGTGAAAGAAAGAAAGAAAAAAGCAAGAAAAAAAAGAAAGAAGGAAAGAAAGGAAAAAGAGAAAGAAAGAAAAAAATAAGAAAAAGAAAATAGGAAAAAAAGAAAAGAAAAAGAAAGATAGAAATGAAGAAAAAGAATGAGAAAAAAATAGAGGAAAAATTAAAGAAAAAAGAATGAATGAATAAAAGAAAGAAAGAAAGAGTAAAAGAAAATAGAGAAAAAAAAGAAAAAAAGAATGAAAGAAACAAAGGAACAAACAAAGAAAGAAAGAAAGAGAAAAAATAAAAGAGAAAAGAAAGAAAGAAAGCCAGAAAAACGGAATGACAGAAAAAAGAAAAAGAGCGAGTAAAAGATAATAGAGAAAAACAAAAGAAAAAGGAAGAATGAATGACTGAATGAATGAATAAATGAAAGAAAGAAAGAAAGAAAGAAAGAAAGAAAGAAAAAAAGAAAGAATGCGGAAAAGAGAATAGAGAAAAACAAATAAAAGAAAGAAAGAAAAAAATAAAAGAAAAAGAAAGAAAAAAGAGAAAGGAAGAAAAAGAATGCGAAAAAGAAAATAGAGAAAGAAAAAAAGAATGAATGAAAAAAAGAAAGAAAGAAAGAAAGAAAAATAAAATAGAAAAGAATCAAAAGAAAAAGAAAGAATGAAAGAAACAATGAAGAAAGAAACTAAGAAAAAAAGAAGGAAAGAAAGAAAGAAAGAAAGAGAAAAAATAAAAGAAAAAGAAAGAAAGAAAGACAGAAAGAAAGAGATAGAAATAAAAAGAGCGAGTTAAAGAAAATAGAGAAGAAACAAAAGAAAATAGAAGAATAGATGAATGAAAGAAAAAAGAAAGAAAGAAAGAAAGAAAGAAAGAAAATGTGGAAAAGAGAATAGAGAAAAAACAAAAGAAAAAGAAAGAAAATAGAAAAATAAAAGAGAGAGAGAGAAAGAAAGAAAGAAAGAAAAAGAATGAGAAAAAGAAGAAAGAGAAAAATAAAAGAAGAAAGAAAGAAACAGAAAGAGAAAAAGAATGAGAAAAAGAAGATAGAAAAAAAAGAAAATGAAAGAAAGAAAGAATGAGTAAAAGAAAATAGAGAAAAGACAAAACAAAAAGGAAGGAAAAGAAAAAGGAAAGAAAGAAAGAAAAAGATAAAGAATGAGAAAAAGAAAATAAAAAAAAGAGAAAAGAAAAAAACAAAGAATGAATTGAAAGAAAGAAAGAAAGAAAGAGTTATAACATTATAACGTAGAAGGAAATGGTTTGAGAGTAAATATTTTCCCCCTTAAACCCATAAATGTAACTCTCGATTCATGTTCTTGTTGCCATACTAACAGACCCTCTCCTCCTTTATTTGGACAATTTGCCATTTTGTGAATGTTTAAAGTAAACTTGCACACATTTTTCTTAGGGAGTTGTCTTGTAATCATTTATATATATATATATATATATATATATATATATATATATATATATATATATATATATATATATATATATATATATATATATATATATATATATATATATATATACATATATATATATATATATATATATATATATATATATATATATATATATATATATATATATATATATATAGGCAGTGGCGCTTAAAAAGGAGGTTACATAAAAATTTTAGGTTAAAAATATCTGAGAACCCTAATAGTATAAGAATAGATTCTGAAGAACTTATATTGGAACCTTTTATTACGGGAAACAAAGGAAAAAAATTCTGATAATTTGGGAGGATTATAAACATAAAATCACACACACATACACTCACACACATACACACACACGCATATATATATATATATATATATATATATATATATATATATATATATATATATATATATATATATATATATATATATATATATATATATATATATATATATATATATATATATATTACTGTATATGTGTCTATAGAGAGAGAGAGAGAAGAGAAAACTTATTTCTAGGAAACCTCAAACGCAGAATGAAAAGGAAGACGAATGCATATTTGAACATTTATTTTATGACGACGTTTCGACACAACAAGTGTCATC
>JABUQX010018378.1:75000-83432 GCA_015478945.1 Trachelipus rathkii
TATTATTATTATTATTAATTTTGTCACACTTGCTAGTTACAGTTACGGGTGAAAATTATGTAGAAATTAAGCGTGATGTAATAAAAACAAATATATTTCTTCTTATATAAATAAAAATCCCGTCCGTTAAAGGCATATGTGACACCACACTTTTATTACAGATTAAACTGAACATAAAACTTTTGTGCTCAGATCATTTTTCTTTGCCGATTCAATATTTTCTTTGGATTATTCATCATAGACTTTAAAATCTATGGGATTATTTTAGCGTTTAAGTTTTACTTACTACGTTTGCGTGATGGAGTTAGTCTATTTAGGCTTTAATAGTGAAATTTTTATTTATTTTTAAATTTATTGAAGGGTTTATTTATCTATTTATATTATTATTTGTTTATTTTGTAATTTCATTTGTTTGAATATTAATATAATTCATAAAATTATATATACAGTAATATAATGTGTGTGTGTGTGTGTGTGTGTGTGTGTGTGTGTGTGTGTGTGTGTGTGTGTGTGTGTGTGTGTGTGCGTGAGTGTGGGGTTGGTGTGTGTATGCGCTCGCCTGTATGTATGTAAATATATGCATCTATGTGATATTTACAGCATTGAAGTTTATTGTAGATCTCGTTGTTTTTTAACTATGTGCGTAGAGAGAGCTGGAGGATATATATATATATATATATATATATATATATATATATATATATATATATATATATATATATATATATATATATATATATATATATATATATATATATATATATATATATAAATATATATATATATATATATATATATATATATATATATATATATATATATATATATATATATATATATATATATATATATATATATATATATATATATATATATATATATATATATTATATATATATATATAAATAAATATATATATATATATATATATATATATATATATATATATATATATGTATATAAACTTTTATATATATATATATATATATATATATATATATATATATATATATATATATATATGGTATTACAACTTTAAAAGGCAAAAACAATTATCTGCTCATTAAAGAAGTTCGAAACAGGTTTCCTTTGAGAGAGGAAATCAAAATATTAAATAAAAATATCACGTGCGTCTGATATAATTGGCGCTACCTGAAGGCTTTAGCAAAGTTTTGTATTTTTTTTTCTCAATCAACATGAATCCTCAAGGAAAGGTGTAGTGTATCGAGTTGTACATTTAATCAAAATCTGATACATGTGTTTATCGTAAGCTTAAACTCATAATTACGGAAAATCAGTCAAGAAGGAAAAGTTTAGGGTGAGCCAAGAAAACTGTTGAATGTAGTAGGAAGAGGTTGGAAGATCGGCTAAAAAATTCAGATTAAAAAAAAGTCGAACGAATGCAGCAGTCTTTTTTCAACATTTGCCGAAATCAAAACGACAACATGACGTGAACTGGGGATGCCTCACACGACTCTACATAAAGAACAAAGTGTATTTTCTACAAGAGGCAGTTGAAATAAAAATCTATTTTTTAACAAAAATATATTAAAATTTTTATGTAGTAAATATTTTGTCAGCAGTCAAAAATTGTTTGAAAGAAGCGAAAACTTTAAAAAATAAAAAATAAATTAAAAATTTAAAGAACACTACATAATACATCTTATCGCCTTAGTTATAATTTCAACACTGAAGTATTTACCGAATAAGCATACGCTGCTGCAATGAGCAACACGATAGATAAGTAATAAAAAATAAATAAATACACTAAATTATTATATTAATTTAGGGTATATCAATGCATAGCAGAGAAACCTTTCTTTACGGGGGCTATGGCCCCGCACCCCGACCCGTGAATGATGGATAAATAAAACAAACTATTTTATATTTTTTGTTGTCACACTTGCCTATCAAACATTCAGGTCGTATTTCGTTATCGAATGTTCTCCTCTAGTTGTTGTCCAGAGAATCTTAAAAGAAAATTGCTCTTATACTAGGAAAGAAGCGCACAAACCCTACAAACTTCGAATCCCCCAAGAAGTTACTATAAATGTGCGCTTGAAAGTCGACACAAATTTTCTGAAAGAGAATAAATAACATTTTCTGATGGGTTAAATTTTCGTTGTCACCTAAAGTTATTAAAAACAATGTCAGAAACTATGACTCGACGAGGGTGAGTGTGAGGGGTGGATCACTTCGCTAGTGAAAATGGCAGACTGACCAAAAGTTAATTTGTTTTTGTGATGTGTCACATGACAGTGTGATCAGCCCATTTTTTTTTCTATGAACTAATCCCAACGATAAATGACAAAAATTTTCTCTATACTCGCATGCTGGAAAACTTTACGTATTTTCAGCTGGAAGATTTGGAGTTTGATATCACAGTCCTTCTCTGACAAAAATAGACCCATCATATCGGGAGTTGATCGTTCGTCTATCGTAAATTGACAGTGGTTGTTCCATAGCTTGACCATTAAGATTACCAGACATAACCCCCCGAATTTCTTTATGTAAAATTTTATGAAGGATCGTGATCACAACTTTCTTGCTGTTAACTTAGATGATATAATGCTAAAATCGTTCGTTTGTTGCTATCGTTGTTGATCTGGTCCTTCGTACACTGCATGAACTTTAACATTGAATATACATTGTACGTGCAGCAAATTTTGCACTGTTGAATGATGGTGATTGGTGATATTTTTACAATACACACAAAAAAATGAAAACTTTCAAGTGTGTTTATATCTTATTCTTTACTCTTGCTAAATCGTAATTATGTGTAATAATAAATTTTTCATGAACAGTCGAAGTTAGAAATGTCTTTTCTACACTCCCTGTATATATATATATATATATATATATATATATATATATATATATATACATATATATATGTCTGTGTAAGACACAGACATATTATATATATATAATAGTAAATTATATATAAATAATATATTATATATATATATTTATATATAATATATTCTATACTATATTATAATAATATATATTATATATAAATATAGTATATATATATGTATATATATATATAAATTTATAGTATATATAGTATATATATATATATATTATATAGAATAATGGAATGTTTATGCGCGCACATGTAATAAACTAGATTTGGTTATTTTTTTTCCAAACGAGTTTTACCGAAATATCTTGAGCGCCTTTGCTTAATTTCAGAGTACGGACTTGGTGGAAGACTGTACCGCCAACTCAATTCCCGATGTTGAAAGTCTCTGAAGGAAAATACCGGCACGGCTTTTGGACAACGAAAAGTTACTTATTTTTCGTTCGGGTAAGTTTGTTAATATTTTTATATTATATTATATATATATTATATATAATATATTATATATATATATATAATATATAATATATATATATAATATATATATTATTAATATATATATATATATATATATAATATATATATATACTATATATATACTATAATATTATATAAGTATATATGGTATATATATACTAGTGTATAGTACTAGTATATATATATATATATATATAATATAATATATATATATATTATATAGCTATATATAGTATATATATATATATATATAATATATATATATATATATATATATATATATATATATTTATTATAGATACTTAGAAATCACGTAATGGTTCGAGTGGGCGGAGGCTGGGATACTCTTCCATCACGTACCTGGATAAACATTGAGTCCGCTGTAGATGCGAGATCAGGCGTGTTAATTCTAATATATATATATAGTATTATGATATGATAATATATAATATATATATAATGATGATATTATATAATATATATATATATATATAGACAGCATATATAATATACTATATATTTATATATATATATATATTAGTATATATTATTATTAATATATATATATAATATATATATATATATAGTATATATAATATAGTATATAATGAATTTACGTATATATATAATAATATATATATAGTATATGATATATATATTATAGTATATATATTATATATATTATAATATATATAGTATATATAATATATATATAGGATATTATATATATAGTATATAGAGTATATAATTTTATACACCACCTTAAGTCATTATAGTAATATATTATATGATAGTATAATATAGTAAGTATATATTACTATCATATATAATAAATTGATATAGCTATATATATAATATAGCTGAGGATATACTATCATATATTATATATATAATATTATATTACTAGTAGTATATATACGTATATAACACCCCTATACTTAAGGGTGAATTTGCATTACGTTATGGAGTTATCAATTTTCCCTATTATTACCCACCCCCATTTTCTTATTCCTTATTTCTGTTTATGCTTTTTTTTGTAGGGCACAAACCAACAATTTCTGCAAAAGTTGGATTCAAGACCATCAATGATGGGGACAGGCATTTAAGTTCTGTCAGCGTTATGAAAAAGGTTTCTATTATTCATTATTGATTATTTTTATAACATTATTACTTGATTATGTTATTAGTATATAATCTTCGATCGTTATGTTTCGATGTATGAGAGTTATTTATTATTAAGTGGTGATATTCTTAGTTATTATTATTATTGAAGGTATTATTGATTTTTACTAATGTATCTAATTATTACTTATTTGATTATTAATTATTATTTGTCATTAATTATAGATATCTTATAACGTTATTAGTATATTATTATGTATGATTATTATTATGATTATTATTATATTATATTTCAGGCAGAAATAACGAGACACTTTATATACTTTCTAGTAATGTATTTATGGGTTTAATTAAATAAGATAATTTCTGTTATATGCGAAATTATAAACAATATGATTATATTGATATGATTACTATTATTATTATTATGATTCATTCATTATTAATCATTTTAGTGACAACTCCGGATGTTCATGAGATTCTTATATATTATTCATCTACTTTTAATAGATTATGATTAGTTATTATTATTAATATTATTATTATAATGATGAAACAAAAATGATCTATTATTATATAGTATAATATTTTTCCGTTTATTTAAAGTTATTTAAACATTCGAATATTAATATATTTCTTATTTATATAAATTATATTTGTTTAACATTTGAATTTCATAATTTTTTTTCTGTTAGGCAATTTAATATATATTAATCTATGAAATATAGTATATATATATATATATATATATATTACTATCTATATATAATAAATATATTATATCATATATATATATATATATATATATATATTATTATAATATATATAATATATACACGTTATATATATATATATATATAGACTATATATATATATATATAATATATATATAGATATATATATTATATATATACATTTATATATACATCTTATCTTACTCATTTCATCTCTTCTTTTACTCATATTTCCATTTTTCAATATTCCTGAGCGAAAACGAAAGATTTTAAGTAGAAACTTAATTGATCCATTAAGCTCCGTGAAAGAAAACGGCTTTATCATTATTGAGATTAAATTAATACCAAATATCGCATTCGATGACGCTATCAAATTCCGAGTTCAAAGCGAGATTTCGATTTGTCCTTCTCGATATTTCGCCTGCTTGACTGTTACATACATACATTAGTTATTCAAATGCTTACCAACTCTTTCTCATCAGAATAGGTAAGGAGAAATGTCTATTATATTTCACGCGATCGACAAGGATGTAGGGATGGATTGAAAGTTCTCAAGATTATGAAATGACGAATTTATATTTGAGAAATTAATGTGCATCTCCTAGAATATACTATAATTATATTTTATATATATTATATATATCTATTATATATTATAATAAATATTATAATATTATATTATAATTAATTAATAAAAAATAATGTTTAATATTAAATATAATTAATACTATATAAAATATATATAATATATATATATATAAATACTATATAATATATAATATATATATATATATAGGATATGATGAAGTGTAAGCTGTTTATTATTTTTTAAACTCAGTAATATTTAGCAAAATTTTTTAATTGCAGAGTATCTATAAAGCCACTGGTGATTAATAGTTTCGAATTTATCAGGCACATCTGAGTAAAGGAGAGCGAAGTTGCTCCTCGTTAGTTGACTAATTCTTTAAGTAGATATGCAGGAGGATCTCCTCCACGGCATGCCTAACGTTCGTGTCGTTGATACGTATGTAACGAAGGCTTTTTATCTAAAAGTTTCAAAAAAAATATTACTATGAAAATCCGATCTTTTCTCCATTTTGTGATTATGATGGATTAAATAAACCTCGCGAGATTCTGGTTAATTCGCTATAATAAAGCAGTAGGAATCTTGTGATGTGCATCGATTATAGTATTAATGTATATTATTATATATAAATTAATATATATATATAATTATATATACCGTTCCTTTAATCCTCTTATACTGGTAGAAAAAATGTCAATTGAGTTCATCTGGGGGTTGCGACCTTTCATTCGATAAGTCGAATTAAGTCTTATAATCACCCTTAATTCTAGAGTAAAGCACTAAATGGCTTTTTACCCTCTCTATTTCTCTACATGGTTTTATTTACTAATTTACTTACTCTTCTTGGAGGAGGCATATTACAAAAACTACACCACATTGCAGACACATAACGCACCACACACACACATATAATAATAAATATTATTATAATAAAATAATATATATATTATTAATTAATATTAATAATATATATTATTAAATAAATAATAATATATATAATATTCGTAAATATATATTATATATAAAATTAAAGATTAAGCACAGAACAATATCATAATACTCATATTGAACTTTATATTATTAAGTTAACATAGATTTTAAAATAATACTAAGTTAAAAATAAATATTTATAATGAGAATAACATAAATGAATAATTATTCATTTATGTATAGATTTATTCGCAGCAGGGAATCTGTGGTGGAGCGATTAGTACGAAAGTCAAATTGGAAGTTAGAGAAAATATTCCTACTTTCCAGAAGTGGGAAGGGCGGCCAGCCACCATTTTCTCCATCAACTTTGAAATGTGATTAATCAGTGAGATCTTTTTTGGGCTCAGGGATGGAAATCACATAAGCTTTCGTCCACACAGATGGAAAGGTGGTGTTCTCAATCCAGATTTTGTTTAAAAGATCCAAAAGAAATAAAGATGGGTGGATGTGATGGAGCATTATGTAAGATACGGTTCTGAGATGTGGTCATCACCTTTCTTCATTGAAAAGTCTGGTGGTACATTATCCCTTATTTTTTGGAAGGCCTCAAAATTGTGGGAAAAACTTGAATGGTTGACGAAACTATATCCTAATGTGTCTGCTACAGCAGCAGGAGTGGAGTCTGTTTCAGTGTTATCAGGTCCGTAACTAATCACTATTGGTTGCGGGACATTGGAGTCACGCGATATTTTTTGAGGACCGCATTCCAAACAGAAGAAAGATGAGTTTTTGATTTGACCGTTGACGCATATTCCCGAAAATACTGCTTGCGAGTTTGACGGTTTATTCGGCGAGACCTTGCTGCGGCTGCTTTTAAAATGATCTTATTGGCAGAGCTTGGACTCTTTTTGTACTACCTGTACAGTTTCTTCTTTTCTCTGTCTCCTTGTGCACTCTTTGGGGGAAGAACATGGAGTTGCTTCCACGATAGAAACAATAACCTGCTGAAAGAAGCGAGAGGTCATATCTGCAGTTAGAAACTTCACTGGAAGGGAAGAGTGGGATGGCTATCAAGTGGTGAAAATGAACCCATTCTCCTAGGTCATAACGCCAGCTGGAGTAAGGTTCTGCAGTTGAACTTGGCTGTAGCTTACACAGGGCTATTGGATAATGGTCGCTTCCATGGATATGGTCAAAACGAGACGTGTAAAGTGACCCATGATGGAATGAGAGCGTATTATATTTCATAGAGAGATGTCTATGCACATTGAAGATGAGAGTTCAGTCGTTCGTAAATTGAGAGCCCAGTGTTGAGGCATCCCAGGGAGAAGGGGTTCTGAAAATCAACAAGTATATATGCTTTAGCAAAGGTGATGCTGTCACTTCAGAGGGAATGGCAGAGATTGTAGTCCCCCATAATAACAATCGAGGGGAAAACTGGCCCAGGGGATGTACCCTGACGTTGAAGAGATACCACAGTGGGTGATTGTCACTGTAATGTGAAGCTTCAGAGCTTATGGGGGGCTTTCTTCTTCGACTCGGGTCATTGGGGGAACCAATTCGCAGCCAATAAAGAAAAATAGTAATTAATCTGTTGTTTTATTTGTAAAAGTTTGAGGTCAGTTTTTAAGTAAAATTTTTTATTGATTAAAGTAGAATTAATTGTTTGAAATTTGACATGGAATGCCATATGAACGTGATACCTCTCCAATTCTGC
>JABUQX010018379.1:0-2500 GCA_015478945.1 Trachelipus rathkii
CAAAAGGAGATCTTAAAACAGAGATGATTGTTTAAGAAACGATTTCCGCAAGTTGAATGTCACTGTAATTCACATGCTTTCACACAAGATAACTTCATTCTGCATCATAAAGTAGAGCATTGCATAGACGCGAGTATAAGTAATCTTTCCGTCTCGGCAATTATAATAATAATTAATTGTGACAGCTGTAATGCATCTGTCTATTAATTTGCAGTATCGTTCGCACTAGTCTCCGTGAGGATAAATTGAACATAGGGTATCTCACCCACCAAATCATTATTGCAGTTCACCATCCCCACTCCGGCAATTAGAAAATACTCCCGACAAGCAATATTAACCACTTCTACGAAAAATTAATTTAATATCTAGACCACGAAGTAAATCAAAACTAACTAAAATTTATTAGAAACAATGATACATCACAACTTAACACTAAACTTCTCATATAGCGAGCTTACTAGCGGGTCTTTTAAACTAGAGCTCTAGACAAGTAGATAGCACGGACCTTGACATGGGATAGCGCCCTTTCTCGCAATAATCCACGCTCTCACCACTAACTAAAATTGTCGAACCCTCTAGAACTCGTGCAGCTTTTATTGTTTTGTTTATCAGAGTATTTTTATGTTGTTATAAGTACGCTATGAAATTAGTTTGATTTGAGGTACCCAGAACAAAAAATACCAAGGAGGAGCGCGTAGATGAATACAGACATTATACAGACGAGACTATAATATTTTAATTTAATGGTTTTTTTGTTACGGAGCGACGTCCTGTTCTAGAGTCTTTGAGAGAGATCTTTTGAGAAGATGTAAGTTTTATGATAACTATTTGTACGTTAAAGAAGAGAGTGCAGAACAGACACACTTCACTCACACCAAGCTATTATATACGAAAACATATATGTATTGTAATATTTTATTATATATTACGTATTTTATTTTCACCGAAGATGGATAGTTTTCGCGAAATATACACTAAGAATTTTGAATAACGATTTCTAATGTGGAGGCTCTGGTGTTGCATTCCTCATCAAATTAAATTCCCATCACATAGTAAGGACTGATATATAGTATATTATATTACAGTAATAATATAAGTACTATTATATATATATAATAATATATTATATATATATATTAAATAATATATATATATATATATATATATATATTATATATAATTATATATATATAATATTATATATATATATATAATCAGAATATATTATATATATATATATATATATATAAATATAAATATAAATATAAATTATATATATAATATATATATATATATATAATATATAATATATCTTATTTGTATATTATTATTATATATATAATAATATATAATTTATAATATATTTATATATATATATATAATATATAATATAATAATATACTACATCTATATATAATATATATATATATAATATATATATAACTATATATAAATAATATATATATATATATATATAATATATATATATATAATTATTATTATATATAATAATAATATATATATATATATCTATTTTATATATATATATAATTATATATATATATTATATATATATATAGATATTATATAATATATATTATATATATATATATATATCTTATCATATATATATTCTATAATATTATATGCGGATGATTGGTTTTATGTGGGAATCTGAAAAAGTTTGAGAGGAGGTTAGAGATTTGCATGGTGTGAAATGGAGGGGTTTTGAAAGTAATTTAGATAAGAGTGAAAGTTAAGGTGTTGAGTGAAATGTTCAGTATAAGTTATTTTAGATGATGAGAGCTGTAGACAAGTGTCTAGTTAAATGATTAAAGTATATGTTGGATGAAACAGGAACGGATGATGCAGAGTTTAGTAGGAAATTGTGAATGGCAGGAAGATGTCTGGTGCCAATAAATCTTGGATGATAACCGACTAAGTTCTTGATCCACTAAGTAGGGTTTTCATGAGGTATGTGTTACCTGTGTATGTATTGTAAGTGAACTCATGGCTCTGGAATAAGTGGGTAGATCTAAAGTATAGTACAATGTATCATATGGACAATTCCTTAGGGGCGTTTAGTACTGAAGACAAATTGATAAAATGAGGAATGAAGTATTAATGAGAGTTGGTGTGGTGTGAAGAAAGAGGTAAATGAGCCAGAATATATAAAAGTTGTTGAATGGTTGGTCATTTGGGAGAGATGCTGATATTCGGTTGGTGTAAGGAGTATGGTGGTGAGTGTGGCCTAGGAATCGACTGACTGGGAGACAGATGTAAAATGTATTGAATGTCAGGTAAGGAATGCCTGAGGAGAGAAATGTGAGTTGGCAGGGCTAGAAGAAAGGTGCATAATAGGAATGAATAGCGGGTTTGTTGGAAGGGGTATGTTGTTGCCACCTGGCCATGGGATGAAACCTAAATTGAATAGTATGCGTAAGTAAGAGTCCGACGCGGTTCCGTGAAGTTCTAGGATGGATTTTTCTAACTGCGAAGA
>JABUQX010018379.1:15000-17500 GCA_015478945.1 Trachelipus rathkii
CTATGGTCCCACAGTTTAATGAAGTGGCTTATGTGTCATAGGCAAGCGCTATCCTGCGTTCCCGCTGAAACAGAGCCACATAGATTTTTGGCCTCTTGGCGATTTGAGGCTGCTATTTTGGCCGCTTCTTTGGATACAAAAAAGGCGGGCGCTGAAGAGCTTTGTATAAGGCCTCGTTTGGGCTATAATTCCGAAGTGGAGGAGCGACATAGGTTTTAATTGGAGGATTTGATTAAACGCTTTGCGATGGACTTTGAAAAAGAGGCATTTACTCAGCATCTTCAAAGAAAGTGTGTCTCTAAGGTTCCCTCCATTTTTGGTATAGCTTTGGAATCAAATTGAACACCCCTTTCGGATATATAATATAAATATACTATAAATATAGTTATATATATACTAATATATATATATATTATATATATATATTATATTAATATAATATATTATATATATATATATATAATATATTATATTTAATAATAATATATAATATTATATATATATAATTTATATCCTCCTTCTAACTATATATTATATAGTATATATATATATCACTCCTTCTAAGGAATTATTTCTATTTCCTTATCTCTGCCCCCTTTAAGAGTTTCAGGAATTAGTTCAACTGCGTTCATTGGCGAAATACTAAAAAATTAATGTTATCAACAAACTTGGAAACCAAATATTTTATTCTATTTTTCAAATCATTATTAGAAACTAGGAATAGAAGTGTACCCAGAAATGAACCCTGAGGAACACCACGTGTCACCAGTCACCATGATGGTTTACTTCCACTTTACATTGAACAATGTCTCTTGTCCCTAAACCACTCCTGGATTCAATTATGTACGACTCTTCCTAAAGCGCAATGATATAACTTGTTCATTAACCTTTAATGTGGTACATTATCAAAAGCTTTGCTGAAGTTTAGATATAAAATATAAAATGGTTTTCCTTTCCTAAAACCATATTGAGAGTCTCGCAACATTTCATTGTCCTCTAAATGTTTTTCTATTCTTCTTTTCAATATTTCTTCTAAATCTATCACTACTTATCAAGTTAACTATCTAGCATGTATAATTTCTAAGGCCATCCTTGCCACCTTTCTTATATGTTAGCAAAATAAAAGCAATTTTCCAGTAGAAAAATGGTCGTGTGCAATGCACTTATAGCGCGGATTACGATGTATTTTATTAACTTTTTAATTCAAAATTTTTCTTACAAAAATATTTTGAAAATCACATTTTAACGGATTTTCCGTGATTGTAAATTTTTTGGGGGGGGGGGGATGGGACGGGGCAGCGGTTTTTTTCATTACGATGTTTTCAATAATTACAGCATATTTCCGACAATTTCGTTAAGGTTCATTGAAATCGGTGAATGGCGCTAGGATATATATATATATATTTAAATATATATACTATATATATTATATATATATATATATATATATATATTAATATATATTCATATATATTATATATATATATATATATATATATATATATAATATATATATAGCTATATATATCAGAGGCGAACTCCACAACTCGGGCTGCTAACCGGGCATAGACGATTTATCATTATAGAAATGATCGATTCTCTACAAATTTCTAAAGGCACGATAAAATGTTCTCTTATTTATTTTGCGAAAATTGAATCATATGAATAGAAATTATTACATAATACATATAAGAGATTATTAAAATAATTTATTAAAAAATTTAAGGAAATAATGAATATTTTTCAATCATTATAAAAGCTGAACGGCCGGCTTCTCCGAAATTAGCCGGAGAGGGGGTGAAAACAATAACAGTACCCATGCAATAAATTATTTATTTAAAGAAAACGTAAAATAGCAATGTTATTAATATTATATATATTTATATATACTATATTAAATATATATATTATATATATCCTTATATATATATATATATATAATATATATATATATATATATATATATATATATTTATATATATGTGTGTGTGTGTGTGGAGAGAGAGAGAGAGTAAGTACTTATTTAATAATAACGTACTTTTTAACGCATCGTACGTTTGGCAGCGCCCGGGACAGAGCGACGTCTCGGGATTTTTTCTGTAGTGCAAACAAGTTACTTTATTACCCGAGGACAAGAGAAATATTGTTATGGCAAAAGTAGATCCATGTAGGTTAAGTCGAAATTTACTGCATCGTCGATTCATATAGGTTAGGTTGAGTTTTACTGCGTCGTCGATCCATATAGGTTAGGCTGCGGTTTACTGCCCTCTAAGTTCAGGTTATGATATGTTTTGTTATGTATACACAAAATCTATATATGAAAAAAAAACAATACGGAACGTATTTTACCCAGAAACATTATTTTTTAACCTACCTTAAATTCTTTCAGGTATTAGCACTAAATTGCGTTTTTTTCTCGTGCAAAATGAACATTTCTGCTTACTTTATTATTAAATTTTTTATATTTTCAAATTTCGTATCTTTCTCATCAGCATCTTAA
>JABUQX010018379.1:20000-55945 GCA_015478945.1 Trachelipus rathkii
AACACGTAAGAGTGACAGATCAATTATGTTTTTTTACCAAACTTTTTTTATATATTGTTTTTATATGAATACTCACAATAAATTTGAGTACTGATGAGCAGGATCAAAAATTTTAAAATATCAAAATGGTGACCAATTAATAATATCGTACTTCTTCACGCGTCGCACGTTTGGCAGCGCCGAGACAAGAGCGGCGTCTCGAGATATTCTGTAGTGCAAAAATCTGCCCAGAAACAAGAGAAATCTTTCAGGGCCAAAGTATACTCCATAAAGGTTAGGCGAAATTCAATTGCATCGTCGATCCTATAGTTTAGGTTTGAGTTTTACTGCATCGTCGATCCATATAGGTTTAGTGGTGGGTACTGCTCTCTAAGTTCAGGCTTATGATATGTTTTTGGTTATGTATACATAGAAATCGGCATTTTCCTAGCATAAGGCAGGAAAATAAAACGTATTTGAAAATTCATTGACACAATAAGAAAGTACAAAACTTAATGAATAATACACGTATTTCTAAAAAAGTGACATTATTTATTATTATTATTATTCATTATTATTATTATTATTATTATATTATTATTATTATTATAATACTTATTAAAATTATTATTAATAATAATTAGCAAAAGCACAGGTAAATGTTAATTATTATTCCCAGTAATTGTTTTATTAATTATTATTATTATTTTATTATTATTATTATTAATTATTATTATTATACTAAATATTTGAATTAATAAATTTATATATCTAAAAGAATTTTCGGCTCATGTTAATAAATCCTTACGTTTTTCTCTAACTCATAAAATTTTAGGTTAAATTTTTACAACTTAGTTTTAAATTTTTAAAAAATGTTTGTAAAAAAATTACTTACATTAATGGTAATATATTTTTAATGGAAGTTTGTGATGTAGGGTTAAGATAGGAATGGATGGGATCCTATAGGAATTTTCCTGCTGGAATGGTTTTATTCCTGAGAGTGAAAAAAAGAATATTTATAAATATTTTTACAGTTCGTGTGAGAGGATCTAATGTAATTCTGGAAGCAAATAGAACTGTAAATTTATCAATCAGATGAACAAAAACAGCTTGAATTTACTCATAAATATAAAGATTTGACATAATATCTAGAGAGAGAGAGAGAAGAGAGGAGAGAGAAGAGACGAGAGAGAGAGAGAGAGGAGAGAGACGAAGAGAGAGTGAGAGACAGAGACGGAGACGAGAGAGAGAGAGGGAGAGAGAATTTTTAAAAGTCGTTAAGTTATAGTGAAATGACTGCGGTCGATGACAATTTTATTTTAAAATAAAATATTCATAAAAATAAAATGAAAAGAAGCTTTGAAAAAATTTATTCTTGTTTATTTATAATACCAATTTTACGAATTATTAAACGTATTAACGTTTAAATACGTTTTTATACGAGTCGAGTGTGAATGTTATTTTATGCAAAGAGATTTAAATGCTCAAAAAGGTTTTTCAACGGGAGAAAAATTTACCGCGAAAATTTAAAAAATTCTACTAAAAATTAAAATATTCTTTTTCATAAAATTAAGAACCTTTGTATCATAGCCTAGTATTTTGTTGTTCTTTTCCGTCTCTTCTTTATCCTTTATTTTTCCTTCTTTTTATTCTTATTTTTTTCCCGTTTCTATTTTTTTTTTTAATTTCTTTTCGAGCCAATTTCTATTAGTGGGTACCCACGACCAATGACACACGCCGCCCCGCTCATCTCTTATCCCACTCCATACTCACGCTCTCCGCGCCCCCCCCACCCACTCGCCAACGTTGCTCGCTCCAAGAAACCAATCATTCGAACGAGGTGGGCCGCATAGCAATACCATCACAGTCTTTATCCTGTTTATTAATCCAACCCGCAGAGCCCTCCTCTTTTCTCCGCCCCCCCACGCCACCGTCCAACCCGCGATGACTGGCAACACCGCCGAGCCCCATCTCACCGGTCGAAGTACCTGTCCCCAGCTCGTACTCTTCTGCACCCACCCACCCGGTGTCCCCCTGCCTATACGGTGCGGCTTGCTTTCCTGTATCCCTCCTCGATACTGCCCTCACGCCTCCCCCCCCCCCCGACGCGCGATCCCGCCTCCGCCCGCCGTCCCACAGCCCCCCCCCTCTAACCTTGTGCACTTATCGCCCACTGGTCTCCATAAGTTCAAACCGCCAGCGGCTCCCTGCATCCGGGCCCCAGGGGCTGTGGCGTGTCTTCTAGATCCCATTCCCCTACCCCCCACCCCCGGCCGGCGACCCGCCCCTCGCACTAACAATGGACGAGGACCGCTACGGGAGGTCGACACACCCGCTTCGCGGCACCACACCCGGATCCCCCCTGTGCCTTCACCATCTACACTCTCATGCGCGCCCCTACCTCCACCACGCACCAACTAGCAACCGCCATCCACCACAACCCTGTCTACCATCCCCCCTGCAGCTACCACGTACGTTCTCCTATCATACAGACCGTCCCCACAACGCCTGCAAAACACCCCATCCCCCACCCTGTGTAAACCTACTCCCATCAGCGCGCTCCCCTCCACACACCCCTCCAGCGCTCGACACCTTTCGTTGCCCACCCCGCACCCTCGTAACGAATACTCGTCCCCCTGCTGGCAGCCTCCCGTGATAATACTACAAACCTACCCCGATCTCACTGATTACCCGTCCCTTCCCGGCTAAATCCCCTTAAAGAGCATCAGGCCCCCACGCCTTCTTCCCCCAGGATCAAGCCCTCCGGCCATACCGCCCCTTATCCCGCCTCTAACCATGAGCTCAGCACATCGTCGCCCCCTCCCCACGCAACCTCCCTTCGCCGTCCAATTCCGCCGCCTGCAGCCCCATCCGACACGCCTTCTCCGCAGCCCGATCATCCCGCAAGCTTATCAAACCCATGAACCTCTCCCATTGCCTACTCTCCACGACCACTCAGGTACGCGGCCTCGCACCCGCCCAAGCCCGCTGGCAGGTCCAGCACCCTCAATACCGCGCCGGGTGCCTGCTCCCCGGCGTGCGGTGGAATTGCCCCCAAACGACTACGGCCCGACCGCGCCCACCCCCGCGCCCTCAGAACCTCCCAAGTATCCCGTTCGATAGGCCTCACCCGTACTACTCTCCCGACACCACGTCTCGCCCCCTGTCTCCCTTGTGGCAACAGACATTCCCTGGGCGTCCACGCGGGACGGTGTCCCACTCACCCGTCCGTCCTATTGCTCCTATCCGCCGATACCGACCACCCGAAAAACCCCAGCACTCCGCACGCCTGAGACCTCGATCCTCTCCTGCTCCCCGTCCCCCCCATACGCACCCTCGGCTCAGCCGTCCCCACCTGGCGACGCTCGCGCAGACTTCATGTACCCGCACACACCGGTCCTGCAGCACCGTGCCCCTCAACCCATTCTCCCCCTCGCCGCGCAGCAACACCCCCCCAACTCTGTAACCCTCTGCGATCCTTAAGCCTTTGCCCCAGATGCTACCGTCACTCAAACCTCGCAAACGATAACCCGCCGCTCAGCGCCCCGTGCCCGCTCCCTGTCACCACCGCCTGCCTCCCCATAAGAGTCTCGGACGATGCCCAACGTTCCGCCGTTTGTACCCTCGATTCGGACCCTCCTCTCCACCGGGCACATGACTACTCAATCTTCTCCATACTTCACGCCGGCGCCAAGCCGTTCCTAGGCCCCATCCCGCTCACACTACCACCCAGCTACACACGCTCCCTCTCGCGGCCCGCTAGCCTCAAGACTCCAAACCATGTCTACACCCCTGCTATGCTAACCCTACGACACGCCCCCCCCCTACCGTCCCGACCCCCGCAGTCGCCCTCCTACCCACCGGCCGCTGCCTTAACCCGGCGCTCCTGAAGCACCAGTCCGTTCCTCGCACCTTCCCCCGCACCGTTCCCACGTCCTATGCCCTCCCCTACCCCGCGACTGTCATCCCCCACCCGCAACAAATAAAACTCGATTTACACCCGGGGTACTCGGTGGCAGGCAGCGGCGCTGCTGCGGATTGCGCCGAAAGTCGCACCCAAGGCCGACCCGAAAGCCAACATACGATCGCCGTCAACACTCCGGCAGCGCTGTGGTGGCCCAAACCGTCAGCCTCACCTTCCCCCAAGTAGCCATCGCGCCCCCAAGCCCTCCTTGTCCTCGACCCACCTCTCCGGCGCCCGGCCCGACTAACCTGCCAGCAGCCTTCGCAATCACGTGGCCACCTCGCCGCACCCTTTCCTAACCGCAGACCCCAATTCTCATCCTGTTCCGCTAACCCCCACCCACCCCGCCGACCCCCCTTAACGCAAAGGCCCCGCCCACCAACGTTTCCACCTACAGCACAACGACGCTTCGCCTCAGTAACCCTTGCGCGCAGAACCACAAGATCCGTCCACCCCACTTCCCAGTCAATCGCCAGAGTTCCTCACGTTACCCCCAGCCGCCCAGGCTACAAGGGCCTGCTTCTCTATCCAAACTCCTGTTACGCCATCGGGACCACAACCGTTCCGTTAGGGCGCCATCTCCCTCATGTCCCATGTGGCGATGCAATTCGCCTGCTCGCACCGTGGACGCGCCCATAAGACCTCACCTCCTACTGACAGCGACGCCACAACTGCGCGCCCCCACCACCCCGCTACCACCCTCACGGATCTCACCCACCACACCTACCCCCTACCCCATCAATCCGGGCCATGCCGTCGGTCCCTCTCACGCCCCCGGCCGAAAACCAGATCGGCACATCCCGTCCCTCTCTTCGCTCCCATATTAGCCGACGGTGCCGTCGACCCCCCATTCCCGAGGAACCTCTTCCCGCACAAGCCTCTCCGCACCGCCCGTCTCGACCAATCCGCCCCCCCTAACACCACCCGCCCGCCGCTCCGCCTCTTCCACCCGTTCCCAATCTCCTCAGCCAAACCCTTCCCTTTTCGCATCCATCCTGGCGTGCAGCTACCACCGTCGCCTCACCGGACCGTTCCTCTGCAACCTGATCGTCCCCCGCGTCTAGGCCTCCGGCCCTCAGTACAGAGGCTCCTATAATCGGCTTCCCCTCCTCCACCACAAGCTCACAGACGCCCAACGCTAGTCCGCCACAGCCGGCTCACAGCCACCGCCCATACACAGACCCTACCCACCACACTAGTCTCTCCTCGCGGGGCCCCCAAGTCACCGCGGCGCACCCGCTCGACGCCAAGCCAGCTTCCTATAACCCGGAAGACCCCCTACCCGCAAATCGACAATACCCCGCCAGCCCCTTTCTATGACGCCAGAATCAGACCCCCACCCCCGTCGACCCCCCCCATGCCCATTACCGACTAACTCCGACAGCGTACACGCCGAATCTTGTTGCTTTCACAACTACGTTCACCGTACCCTAGACTACTGTAACCACCCCTGCTAGGTGAAGCCAGCAAGCATTACGCTCGATCCGAATACACACCAACCCTCCGTACCATCTAGCGACCGTCGGCCAGCCTACCGCCGCGGTCCGGTTAGCTACACGCCACCCGGGCAGTGCCCCTCTCGGCCACAACTACCCGCACACTCCACAACGACCAATTCTGAAAATCTATGCACTAGAAGACACGCCTCTCTTGCTCTGTCCAACACTTACACCCCACACACGCGGACCTCCTCACCACGCACACACACATAGTTTAGTTACCTGAATTTAGAACATCCACCGCAGGGTCATTATATCCGTGTAAGACATCGACAGAAGGCTGCATACCTACCTATGTCTACGAACCCTGGAGTCACGGTCCGCCGTCTTCCGGCTTTTACCGAACAAGTAAAAGCCGCCTGGCCGTGCGGAGAACTCCTTTTTCGACATCCCAATCGTCACAAATGGTAGACGATGACCAGCACTAACCCACCCAAGCTACCGAGCGCTCCGTCCTGCACCTGCACCGTGTAGACAGCAATCCACGGACGCACACTTAGAACCGAAAGCCAAGCCTCTACAAGGAGGCCTCACACCGCACTAGAGCGCGAAGTGGAGGAGAGACTCGCTCCGCACGATACAACCGAAGTCACCGCCACCGGTCACTTCCCAACGACCGCACAGACGCATCGTCCGTTTCTCCACGGCAGCATTCGATATCCGCATTGACCCATTCCTCTTCCGAATGCTTATACACTGCACGGCCGATCGCCTCCCACCCCGGTAAGTCCCCAAGGCAAACTCTACACGGCTATCTTTACTTGATGTGTAGCTCACGTAGCGTCCATCCTCTGAGGTACAGCTCGTAAGCTCTGACGACAAAAGCTAGACCCTAAACCAACGACAAGACCTCACTGCTTGACCAGTCACCATTCGTGTCATGTACTCCATCACGCCGACACGCCCTGTCCGTACCACATCTGCAAACGAGCGAATTGGCGCATGAGCACAGGGGACACACCGTACCCAATCTGAACTACGCAACCTACTATCTGAGCCACTGATCTGCACCTGTGGAGGAGCAAGCCATGTCTCTTACACGGTAACGATCAAGTCATAGTCGGCCCTCAACACTGCCTAATGAGCTTCGCCTCCGCTCGCATGCACGCAGTACCAACCTCCGGTGCCCGACCTCTTCTCACCAATCAACCGACAAAGCCAATCGACTGCACCGAAACCGTCGCTTCATCTGGCTGTTCCTAATCACCATTCGACAGCATTTCGCTGAGTCTCCGCGACACCGCTCTTTCAAGTCCAGACCCCATATCCATCAGAGAATCGCGAAAGATCCTCTCCGGGCGGCTGAAAGCAGGCGCATCGGTAGCGTCCGATCTGAATGACTCATAGAATCAATTCTCGCCATCCATACCCCGCTATGCACCGGACTCCACTTACATCAGCTCAGCAACAGCAGAACCGATGAACGCTCACCTACGTCTTACCCGCCTTACCTGCTTCGGTCCACGTCTGGTGTACTACTCTCCAAGCTACCAGCCCTCTACTATCTGCCATTATCGCACAACTAACACCCCTTCTACAATCATCTCGTCCCAGCGCCTGAGGTACCCTCATCACACTTAGCCAGTACAGTGGATCCGCATCCTATCCGTCCCCGTACCGAAGATCCCACCTCCATCCGCACGACCCGCGCATCAGCCCGCCGTACACTGCACTCTCTCTCAGACTCATACGCACTCTACCCAGTCCGTTCCTTGCAGTATTCGCATGGGGCTGCAGGTAATCGCTGCCGACGATACGAACCGGATAGACCTTCAGCTGCGCCGGGCGATCAGTCTCCTAACACACGCCTCTATTAGTTGCAGTATACTCGACTGCTATCTTCTAGACGAGCGCTGCTGCCAGAGTCGTTCTAATCTCTGGTCTCCCGATCTAACTATTTCTGCTATTGCACCACCGCCCTAGTCCCTCTCGAACCGTATGTCCCTGTCGTGACCTATTATCATACGACGCTGACCGTAGAGTCGAGTTCTTTCCGTCTACTCACGAATAACACATACAGATCGCTTGTACGTATCATTCAATGGTCCACACTTTCGCTGTACTTCGTGCACATACACGCCAGCGACCGCTCACCAATCATGCACTACCATCACCCGTACCCACACCCAACGTGTGCCCTGCCGCCCCCACCCCCAGTCTCCGCCGCTCTATCATCCGTCTCTAACCTATCTGAACGGCCATCCTCATGCTGTCGTCCGACGAACATGCACTTCAACCCCACCTTCCCACCCAACTCCACAGCCGTCCCTCGCACAGACACGCAACCATCCCGCCCCCCCCATTATCTGCACGCGCCACCCATTCGTTCGCCAGTACAGGCACCGTACCACCACGCACCAACTTACCCCAGGCTTGCGACCTATTAACGCATTCCTCACTGCCTCGAAGCGCGTGCATCGTGTATTGATCTTCACCCCCCCACACCACCCGACCCCTCCTCTCTAACGACTCCAGTGCAACCCAAGCACCTGTCGCCACCATAGCTCCTTACGCGGCCTACCTCGCCGGGCCTCAGCCGGCACGCCGACGCCGCTTCTCACAGCTCTAACAGTACCCGCTACCCCGCCCCACCTCCCGGCCGCCAATCTCACCAGGTCGCAGCCATCCCCCTCGCCAATCATCCATCAACACTTAACACACCCCGGGTATACGCCGCATGGAGTCTCTCCAAACGGACACGCCGCTAGCAGCAAATAGCGCCTCTCCGCACTCCATCCGTTCTCCGTGCGCTCGACGACTACCTCCCCTGTCTCCACCCGCCTCCTGACATCTCCTTTTCCCTGACCGCGATCCCATTGACCAACGCCGGTTCCGAATCTAATCAACGGCAGCCCCTCGAGTACTTGTCCTCACTATGACCTCCAATGAGTCTTTCTATCGGCGCCCTCCCACACTGCGTTCGGCCGTCCCGACCCCAACACTTCTCACCATGCAACCCCGCCCCGCCCTTACCCCCGTACCACCGTGCCAGCCTCGCTCCACCCACCTAATTCTACAACCCGTGGCGCCCCCGCCTGCCCCGGGACACCTGTCCTCGCTACGCTCGGGGACATAACCGACTATGCCTCTTGTCTTTCTGTATCTGGAATTTTTCCCCTCGTACTTCCGATGTTCTCCCCACTAACAAACGCCACACTTCCCTACCTATCTTGTCCCCCTCTGCCCCACAGGGCAGCGTCTACCTCAACCCCCCCACAGACCTGTCACCCGACCGTCTAGCATGGAATACGTGCGTAATCGACCCACACCTCCGCTCTTATTCTCGCTATCGTTTGATTCCACAAACCCGCATCCTACCTTAGTATACTCGCTTCTATCCTGGACGTGATACCCTGGATCAACCGGCGCCGTCTAGCACTGCCTGGGTCCTTGCAGTAGTTTCAGAGCGTTTACGTTACTATTCTGCCATCGTCTCTGTCAGGGGTGTCTTCTGGCTATCGACCAGAATTTCATTTATGCTTGTTTTATTCTTGCTCCTTGGCCATGTGAGTACCTACTTGTATCTATACTGGGTCTCAGTTTGGTATACCTCGACTGATTCCACTAGTTCCCCCCCTGCTTATCTCTATTCCCTGGTAGCATCATCTACAGCTCGAGTTCTCACCAGGCGCGTCTGCGTATCTCGTCCGCGTTATCTTGGCCTATCGTGCTCTCCTTGTCGTTCCCAGTCTTGTGTATGTGCCAGGCTCTTGAGTATCGGTTACTATGTTTGCTGTTACTATTTCTGTGCGTCTCTTTTGGCGTCAGACCCTCTAGGGTCTATCGTATACATTTCAAGCTCTCCATGACTCTCGGTGAGAATGTCTCTCTTAACATGCTATTTTTGAAATCTGTCACTGTTGTATATGATCTTCATCTCGTCAGCCGGTTCTCAGCCTCTCTCTATCCGGTTCAGAGGCCTCATCCCTCACGCGCCTGCCGTCTTTACCTATACTATCTGTTCGAATTCGCTCGCAACTCTCTGCCACCTTAAGACACAATCTCAACCTAGCTTTCTCGCAGCACCAGATGTTCTCCAGTGTGGTACTTGTGCGCTACGGATACATCTGAGTCTTCGCCTCCTCTCCGCCGGGCTAACTCGGTGGCGTGTGAACTCCTACTCTATCTTTCCTCTATACTGAAAACTCCATCTACCTAGTCGGTCACTTGTCTGCTCCCCTCGTCTCGGCTCTCTATTCAGCGGTTTGTACACCTAATTTATAGTCTTGGTCGATGTTTCTCTTATGCCCTATGCTGTGGTGCTTGTGTCACTCACGGCTTCTGGCTAACGCTGGTTGTGGTCCTGGATCTCTTTTTGACGTATCGCATCTTCACTTTACCTCTTCTCCTCTACCCCACTATCCTGCCAACCACTCTTGCTTATGTTCACTATCGTCTCTATAGATCTCCTGATATTCCTCACATCTGTCGAGCGAGCCACTGTCCACTGTATGTAACTGCTTATTTCCTCGGCTCTGGGCTGTACTCCAGCTGTAGTTGATCGTGGCGCGTGGTATCCTCTACACCATCCTCAGCACCGAAAGTCTACTCTTTAACTAAACTAGTGTCAGGAAGTACGATCCGGAGCCCGACCACTACCCGTCAGCTCCGCAGGCATTACCATCCCCACAACATGAACCCCTAGACCTCCCGCCAAGAGTAGACCCCCCTCAAGCCCCCGGACAGCGGCGCATACGCCACCGTACTCTGCAGCTAAAAATCAGCCCGGTTGTTCACTGAGCTCCTTGCTGCCTTTGACGAACCGTCCCGACACCGCGACTCCGAGCTCGCCCTGTGACGCGCGCACTGCAGCATCTTCTTGTTATGCTACTCTCGCGCGCCTTTCTGAACTTAATGCATCGCCGGCTCCCAAGCCTTTCCGCCCATCTCCGGGAAATTTGCTCCCTGACTCACAAACCAACGACAGCTCCCCACATCACCCCATATTTGCCACGATCAAATACATTTCTTTCCTGCCCCCCACGCCGCATATCGTATCTTCTTCCTCATTTAGTGCCTCACACCAGCAGCCGCACCCAAACATATTCTATGACCACCCCGACTACCTATCCATCACTGCAGAGCCATCCCATCAAGACCGGCATCTGCTCACACGCTCTTAGCACACCACTGCCACCCAGAGAACGCCCTCCCAATGGCCCACACCGCGTCCCCCGCACCCCGTAAGTAATTTCGCATGCGTATGCGCCCGCCACCTCAACCCCTGACCATACATGGCTGAACTAATCGTACCACCTGGCCCGCCGTCTCCCGCGACGGCCCCTATCGCGGCCCCCTCCGCTCCATACGCCCTCCGCCCCCTTCGTCTGAAGAAGCAGCAACGGGCGCGTACTCGTCCACCCTTCTCGCCCGCCACAGCCAGGTACCACAGCTCCCGCCGCAGCAAGCAGTCGACAGGCAGCGGCTCTGGCGCGCACACCGCCACACTCCCCACCTCCTCACACGCTTGTCCTCGTGCTGCGATACTCTGCTCCAACAAGAGTAGCCCAGCTATGGAGCGATTCCCCTCACCAAAATGCCCGCTCCCGCCCTCCTTGCCCTCCTGTGAGTCTCGTGTTGGCCCCCCTTGCTTCCGTGCACCATCTCTCTCTACAGCCCCTCGTGACGCGCCGCCCGACCCTCCCCCATACCGCCTCGGTTCGGACCCTTCCCCAGCGATCCCCCTACATGCCCGAGTCGAACTACCCTCATGGCCTGAACTCGCCAATGGACCGATCCCGGATCACCGAGCCAGCCCCCGCTATCAGCACCCTAACCGCACCACCACCTTAAGCATCCAGCGGCGCTCTCAAGCGTCCACGTAGATAGGGCGGACCAGGACGCCCGCGTAGCGTTCCCCCGCCCCCATCCCCTCCACCCACCCTTCGCCGTCCCGTCCAGATCGCGCCCCCAGTCACCTTCTTCTGCCAGTCCTCCCCGAGCACACCACCGTCTCCACCGGCCCTCACCACACATCCCCACTGCCCCATCCCCCCCTTCGAACGCTCTCCCCCCGCTCCGGCGGCTGGACCGGCACACACCCACCAACGCCACAACTCCACGGATCAATTCGCGGCGCATCCTCGGCATCCCTGCCTCGAAACCAGACACCAACCGACGGACGACCCCGCAACACCAAGACGTCATATCCCCTTGACATACTGTCGTGCCACCCCCCCGCCCGGTTCCTTCTACGCCCAGGCTGCTCCCCCAAGGAACCGCCCTCACCCTGCCGGCACCTCTATCGGCCGCCGGGTAAAAAAAAAAAAAATAAAAAAAAAAAGAATGTATAAAAATCTACACCAATACCAGAACATAGGCCTCATAACCTTTCCAACCAACCATATCCACCTATCGAGACCCTCCCTCACACCTCGCCTCCTACCCTCCCCGCCCTCCTAGCGCCCGCGGCCCATCAGCGTCGTAGCGTGCCCAACACCCTCCCCGATACCGTCCTCGTCCTCAGTCTATCCACTTACCTCCTATCACGATTCTGAGCTCTCTCTGTCTAATCCCCGTCTCTCTGTATCCATGCTATGGAGCGTCTCGAGCGCAAGCTGCTCGGGATTTCCACATGGTATCCATGAGCCTCCCCACCACACCACCCATTGTCATCTCCCACTCCCGACCACCCCGCCATCTACCATCGAACCCGATAATGCTCCACAATATCAAGTAGCGTCAGCACACTACAATCAAGCCACAGCCGCACCCCTCACAGCATGGAAGGACCCACAACACTGGTCAAGGCCTTCGCTGTCTCACCTCCCGAGGCCCCACCATATAACCTCGGGAGGGAGCTCTGTCCAGACCCACTCTTCTCAGTCACATACACTGCGACCCCACACCCCACGCACCCGCGCACACCCACCAACGATCACCGTCTTGGGGCCAGCAGCCCCTCCCGTCCCGCCAACCCAGCGCATACTCACTCGACCATACCACGCCCCGCCGCCACCTGAGCCCAAACTCGTCTACTCCCAGAAATCTATTACCCCCCTCGCGGCTCGTGCTCGCACGGCGTCACACGGTAGCATTCACGCGACTAACCACTCCCGCCCCAACCTCTCCCTCTCACTACCGACCAGCCATCCTATCGTTTCCCCTACCCCCCATGGGCCCGACCCTCGCCTCCACTCTCGGTATATGCGTGCCACACACCGCGCCAACACCGCTCCTTCCGCCCACCCTCCTACCCTATCGCCACTAGAATATGATAATTATAACATTAGCGATCTCTCGGCTACACCTGTAGAGTCCCATGAGATGAAAGAAAGGTCCTCCTCACTATCCACTGTCGCAACCTCCCCCAGCGCCAGAACTCATTGACACACCATGATTCCGCAGGCCCCTACCTCGTCGAAAGCCGAGACGCATTCACTCGGTCTCGGTCTCCACCACATGCCCCGCCACAATCCTGATGCCACCACCACGCACTCACCTTCGTCGGGCTACCACCGCAGCTCACCGCCCACTTCACACCGAAACCATGATCCGATTCCCGATGGTGGGAACCCTAATCCCACTACGTTCACACCCAACACAAGCCCCTTTACACCAATCAACCAAGCTTTCCACGCGCCCACCCCATCGCCCTAACAACACCCCGCAGCTCCTCTTGCTCACCCCGTCCTTCACCCAAACTCGCCAGACCTTTTTACGCCGCACACATAGTTCGTCCCCTCGCCGTTAACTGACTCCCGGGCCAGACCACACCTATGCCGGTACACACGCCCCACAGGTCCCCCACCCAAACACGCGTCCGCTCACCCCGAACACGCCCCCCTTCTACGGCTTCAAGCCGCGAACTCGCCATCCCGACCCATACCCATCTCCTGGACCCCATTCACATGCGTGTCTCCCGCGCCCCCACATGCCAATCCGCACCCGCCCACACAACTCAGACCCTACAATATCAGCTACGATCCACCCCGACGACCACGCCTTATCCCTACTACTCCCTCGTCCCACGCTCGGCAGCTTAATTGTTCCCTGCAAATCTCGGCCAACTCTCGGCTACAGTTCCCTGTTCAGCCACCAAACAACCTGCACCTACCCTCTCAACCACTCGTACGCAATTCAGCGCCAAAACCTACACTCCCCCGCCCCTTTTCCTTCCTACGTCCGCCAGCCGCACAACTTATGCCCACATGCACTTACGAGATAGCGTCGCAGAAACCCTTCTTAGACTATCACCACCGACGAAATTTTTCAACATTCCGACCCGCCCGCCCCCTGCCACACACCTCAGTCACTAGTCCTGCCACTTTGCCAATCCTAACGTGATGACGCCAACTCCCACGCGGCAACCTAGTCCCTGTCCCTTACCACACACCCGGATCCTAATGTTGTATATAACTCTACAGCAGATCTAACCCCACCGCGCCATTCGCTAATCTAGCTCAACAACGAGACAAACCAGCCTACCCCCGCCATGACCGTAACGCGACTAGGTTCCGGACTACAGCTGTGTACCGCATCTAGCAGTTAACAAATGTCGGCACCTAGCCCTCTCATCCTCGACCAGTATAAACACACCACCCCATCTCTCTACGCGTCCTCCTCATGAAACAGGGTCAACCATTACCAACCCATCGGCAAGATACTCCGAAGTGCGCTGTTTTTGCATCACAATTATTAAAACTAGTGAAACAAACCAATCAGGGTGGATGAATAACGATAAAAACAGCATTGCTGCCGCCACCGGGGCTGCTCTGTCCTCGCCACAATCACTCACTGCCCAGTCCAACCCCGCCCCCTCACCCAGCCCTCCGCCCCTCCTGCTTCTGTACGGATACACCGCAGTTAAATGTTCTATCTGCTCATTTAATTCCAACATTCTGACGTGGGTTTCGGTCGCCTATGAGAGTGCACGCCGGCAGGGAGATAATTAAGAACTGGTCCGTTTGTCTTCACCCTTTCTCCACGCAAGAACTCACCGTCTCAGGACATCTCCACACCTGCCGATCACATCACTCCGTCTTCCCTCGGTTATCCCAGGGTGGTAGTACGGGCCGGCTGGTGGTGTTGGGTGGGGTAGGGGTATTTCACCAACTCCTCTCCCACACCTCCAGAAAATTCTGCAGTTTCTCGCTGATTGCGGGGAAGGAAGAGCAAAACAACACCAAGCGATCAGCGTATAAAAAGTCTTCATCCTCAGGATAGGTCTGTGTGGGCCGCACACAGTGCCATGTATATTAGGGATGAACAGAATTTGAGACAGGCACGCGTCCCCTCGATTTCACACCGTGTGACGTTAAACAACTCTCCTACCCGGACATGTTCTTTACTTACACTTACTATCTACATATGTGCTTTTTTGTCTTTATTTAGGGTATCCCAGGTATTCCAATTTAATCTCCTTCAGTTCCACTCCACAACAGCTCCCTGGCACTCTATCTTTTCTAGGTTCTACCGAAACTGCGCAATGTTTTCTTGTTTAAATTGCCCAATTCTTTTCACTTATCATCTTCAAAGCCGGAACACCAGGAGGTCTATGGTGATCCCCTCAATCCCTAAAACCGATGGGGGCGGCACTCCTGGGGTGGTGGGTGGCCGGGGGGAGGTGCACGGGGGGGGGGGGGGGTGGGCCACGAGGGTGTTTTGTGGGTGGGGGGGGGGGGGGGCGACGTCAGGGGGATGGTGCCACACTTCTAGCTTGTTTCCACCACCTCTCTCAGTCTTCTCTCCAGATTTCTGCTCATAGATCTTTCGCCGCGATCGATCCTGCGACAAAATGCAGATCAATCCCTTATAGTTTCCACCATTCTGTTTTATCCTCCTTTTTTATAATTTGGGGAAGATTTTGCCCGATCTTATCCTTCCCCCCGCGTGCGACGTTCGTCGCGTACCCGTAAACACCTCCCTCTAGGTTCACTTACACCCGCGCCCAGCCGCCGTTACCACCAATTACGTAGTACGTTGTTCCAAGCCCCACTCGCCAACCAACCTTCCTTATTCTCCACACACTTGCCTCCTCTGAACATCTCCTCGCTCTGTGCCTCTGTCCCCCTTCACACACTCTCTCCCAACCCTCAATCTCTCTTTCCAGCCACTACTCGTCACCAAACCGCCTCTCTGCACACTCCACTCCTCTCTTGCGACGCACCTACCCTTAGTCTACAAGTGATCTATAACCCCTGCTCGCTATATTCACCTCAGACCTGCCCCCATCCCACCCTCTCGGCGTGCCCGTCGCGAACCTCGCTCGCCGCCCTCGGCCACCTCGATCCAACGGCGGACATCGGCTTCGCGTCCCTCTGCTACACAACTGTTAACGAGGATATATCTTCTGTGGCAAGCTCCCACGGTATCCTTCCGTGCGAAGCCTCACCTTACACCCCGACGATCTCCAGATCCCCGGTCCTTCCGAACTCCTATTACAAGCCCTCACACAATCGCTCATGCCTTTAACGCCCCAGTCTTCTGTCTCTGTCTCGACTCACCATCCGTCTAAGCGTACTTCAACCTTGTCGCACTCCCCGTGCCCGTTATGATTTCAAGCCAAAGTATCCCTAGGTGATCCCTTATATTCACCATATAAGCCCCATCTCCGACAGCACTCCACTCCTTACCAGTTTCCGTCCCTTCCCGATCCATTGACCTCAGGCTCCCTGCCAGCACTGCACTTTTCCTCTTCCCGGGTCCAGCACGCCCCACACTCAGCCTTCCTGTCTTCTTCCACTAGAGCCTGCCCCCAATAAACCTTATTCCCTATAACCCCCCGCGACTTAATTCTTCTCTCGCCCCTCACTACTCCTTCTCTTCTCCCGACCCTCCTCTCCGCCAGACTCTATCATATTCTCTCTCCTCCAGCTCACCTCTACCGTTTCCTTCCATATACCTCCCATAGCACCAAGCACATTGCATCCACTCTTCCTTACTCCCTTGATGAACACACGCCGTTCACATCCACCCTACTCCTTTTCTTCTCCATTTCCCTCCGCCAACTATTCTTATCGCCATTGTTCCCTCTTCCTGCCCGCTCCCCAGTATTTCTCGATATCACCCGCGTACGCGCTGTCAGTCTCCAATACACATTCCCCTCAGAACGCTTGCCCCTCGTTCCCCATCCCCCACTATCCATGTCTACACTGTCCACTAAGCTCCGTAAGCACGCCTTAGCACTAAATCTCTCCCTCCACATCCTGTCCCTACTCCCCAAAGTCACCACCCAACGTCTGTTTGCTATGTTGCCAGTCGCTCCTTCCATGCGTTTAACATGCCGTTACTTTGGAACGGCAAACAGGCCCCAATCAGTAGCTTGAAGCTTTGCATATCATCCTTCTCCCTCAACACCCATACCCAGGCCGGTCCCCGCCCCGCCTACCCCGACCATCTCCAGACACGGTCCAGCGTATCTCATATGAACTGCCCCTCGCTGTACGTTACACCGAGCACACACCACTCCTCTTTATTATCATACACCTTCAGGCAACATAATCACAAGCTTATTATGGACTTTCTAGTATACATAGACTTGCCTTTCTCTAGCTCCATCTATCGCCATCTCGTCCATCACCTGCCATGGAGGCGTTTCTCCTTGTTGTGTATGCCTCACCTTATCAATCCAGCGCCGTTCCATAAAACTGTTCATACCTTATTCTGTAACCACAGAAAACTATCACTCTTCTCTCCAGCTGCTGCTTGCCTCTCAGCCCAACGCTGAGAACAGCTCCCCTACAACAGTACTCCACACCTCCTCTCTCTTGCGTCCCCAACACCTGTCCATTTCTAACCCTCACATCTATCCTTAATTCCCAACGCCATCAACTTCCTTATCCCGCATCATAGGCTGGCCCTATTTTTTTACAGATTTCCTGCCACTTTTCCCCTCCACCATTCATTCGTCCGAGTCCGTTAAATCTTCCTCCTTCGCACCTATTCAGCCCCTATCAGTCCCTTTTCCCTATTGAGCATTGCCTGAGCTACACTTACCCACGATTGTGATACTAAACCAACTCCGCCTGCATCCACCATGTAGCTCCATTTGATCGGAAAACAATCGTATTCTTTCTCCTCCCATCAATATTCATACATTCCACTCTCGCTGTCCCATCTCCTTCCTGTTAAATTACTCCCCACCCATCTCTGTGCTGCCTCTTTTCCCAAATCCCTGTACATCCAATTGATATTTAATCTTAATTTATGTGTGTACCACTCGTCTGTGCCCTCCTCCCCTCTTCTATCTCATAGTGTAGCCCTTCCCCGCTGTATCCATACTTCGGCCCGAAACTAGCTCGACTGCACCCAAACTCTAAAATCAATCCCAGCCCTTCCCTCCTCCAGATAAGCCCTAACATCCCAAGTCCCATATCTCTCTCTCACGCCCGTCCCCCCGCTCCATCCCACCTGTTCCCCTCCTCTACCCTCACCAATGGGGTCCTCCGCTTGACCCACTTGCACCACTACCACCACAATACAGTGAGCGCACTGCGCCGCATGCCATGGCTCTCCTCTACCTTGCCCGGTCCGAACGTGCCTCATGGCCATATACTCTTTCTCCCTCCCAGCATGACAAGTATTTCCAGTTTGTTCATGTCCGTCACTTCTGCGCGCCATCATCTCCGTCCTTAAACACTAACTACCCTGACCCCGCATGGGCTAGCTCGAGGCCGGAAAACACCCGACATCGCGTTTCCCTCTGCCAAGGCGAAAGGCCTACTACCACTGCTCGTCCCCTGTTCCCGCCAGCCACCACGGTCGGACCCTCGCCCATCACAGGGACTAGCGCTTGCTACTCCCTCCTTTCTGCTGGCAGTTTTCTCTGGCCCCAATCTCCTTACTCTTAATATACTTCCGGCAGCACAAACGGCTCCTCACTTTTGCAGGGTTCCTTCCCCCACCGCCACTCTCCCCCCACCTGGGCACGCACCCCTCACCCATGGCCTTTCGGCGTAGTTAGCCCTTCAGCCCAGCAACCAGCCGACCACCTACATGATATATATAGGATATATATATCACTAAAAATATATCATATATATATACTATACTATATGACCACTATATATTACATATTCATAGCTACTTATATATATTATATATATATATAATACTTATATATGGAAAAGTAATAATTGCAAAGATTATTTGTAGATTATAACATGGATCGGAACATTTTAATATTAAAGTAACCCCATTAATACGTCTCCCGTATCCCGCAGCTCCGCTCATCGGGCCTAACAACGAGGAGGGGAGCCCTATCCGATAGCGCTGCTGCACTCCGTACACCCCACCAGATGCTCTAGAGCACAATCCTTTTCATATGAGAGTACCGCTTAGTTCCCGTGGAAACTTCCCCCCGCTCTGCCCTACGCTTCTCACCTACTCTTCTGCTTGCCTTCCCTCCGTAGTAGGGAGAGACATCGCCACAGAGTCCCGTGAGCCCGATCTTCTTTCCACACGCTTGTCGCGAGCTGCTATCATCCGACCCGGCAACAACAAATCAACCGACAACTCAGTTCTCTTCCCTTCTAATTGCACCATAACGTTCATAAGAACGCCCTCGCACAGGTACCAGAAGGACCCGCGCGCCTCTACCAGTGCGTGCCGCTGCACCTAATAGTATTCCACATCCCATCCCTCTGGTAACGACTGATGCCAGAGACTAAATAAAATATAAATTCGTACCACCTCCTCCCATCCCAGCCCGGCGATTCTCCGCCCGCTCCCCGCAACGCCGCTTCCTTGACTCCCGACCCCCTCTCCCCCTAGACTCGAACACCCAAGCGAGTAGACACTTATCACCTCATGTTCGCACAACTCAAAAGATTAGAATGCGCCTGATGACGCCACCGCCACTCCTTATCCGCTTCGCATCGGTGTGGCCTCATCTTCTTGTTTTCGGTCATGCGCAATTAAGAAGGATATACAGACCTGAGCCAGCCCGAGAAAAATAGCCCGCGCGCTCTGTATTCGCGCTATCTCACGATCCCTCTCTTGGCTGTCGGCCGCCTCACCCACTCACTACTTCTCTCACTGTTCTACGTTAGCCGTTGTTCCATTATCCCTGTTCTGATTCCCAGCCTGGTTCTTAAGCACCCAGTATCTTCACGTCATTTTAATTCATGACCTATTACCTCAGCTTTCACGCATTACATTATGATAACTTCTTCACGACACTTAAGTGGCTTCTAGGATCTATAACCTCATCGCCGATCTGTGCATTGACATTATTTCCCTAACTGTATTCAATGCACATAGGATAATTACCTATTAATATTAGTTATTATTCATTATTATTATCCCATTCTTGATTATTATTATTATTATATATTATTATACTATTATTATATTATTATTATTATTTTATTATCCGTATATACTATTGATCCTCCGCGCATCTCCCTCTTATGATAATACAGTGACACTTCTGATTATATCTCATATTCTCCCATCGTATAAATGCCCATTCCATCCTATCTACTTCTATTATTCCTAGACTATCTAATAATTGATTTTGGACTGTAATTAATCTCATTATATCCATTATTTAATATTAATTATTAACCACTCATAAACATTCTCTCAATTCCGCCATCCCAGTCAGCGACTCGACGCCTACCACGCTCTGACGGCTCGACGGCACTCCTCGCTGGGAGCCCCGCCATACGATTCAATATTAATATTCAGCATCATTAATATTAATATTAATATAATCATTACATATCGTCCCTTAATACTTTAATATCATCTAGCCTCCCAAATAATGAATAATTGTTCAATCATTAAATTTACCGAATATTAATATTGAATATTAATATTAATAGTAAATATTACTACTCCTAATCAGTTAATATTAACGATTAAGTCATTAACGACTCTCAATAATTCAGATTAAATTAATATTCACCCTCAAATCGAAATATTATATCTAATTATTCACATATCTATACTAATCATATCTTATCTACATCTCCTCAATAGTAATCATATAGGCTCGATACCTTATGTGACATGTACCTCTAATATTGAATATCACATAACCTACAACTCTTTTATACTTAATTAGAAAATACATCCACCGCATCTTCCGCATATGCTTTATAACAACTAATTAAGCTCTAAGCCAGCCAGCACCGATTAATATTTAATACTTCTCTTCACCCCATAATCCTCATTATCTCATGAAATAGAACATCTTAATCATAAATGTGAGTTATATGTAATACTTAATATTAATTACTATATAATTATTATATTATACTATCATCATATACTTAATTATTTATACTATATTAACGGCCAAATTTGGACATATACATATTAATATTAACTATTTCTAAATGGTATAATATATACAACATACTTATTACTAATACATCAATAGAGAGGAGTTCTATCTAATTCACTAACAATCACCTACATTAGAAGTATTCAAATTAATACATATAACTTGCACTCACTGAATTTATACTATACTATTAGATGTCCAATCTTGCTTCTAAATACCCTATTCGCACCGACTCGGTGTCGAGTGATAGCCAACCGCCGTCTCTAGTATTTTCAGAGTTTTTTCAATCCTCTGACAGTAATCTTCTCATCACATTATTCTACATATCGCTATTATACAGTCTTATTTCACCTGATAATCCATTCATGATCATTGATTTAAGACCCCCCTCTATCCAAGTGTCACCCTTCATATAATTGTATCATACTTACTTACCCGAGTCAGTAAACCATAACTCTACTACAACAGATGACAACTGAATCAACCAAACGGAGATCACCCTTATTACTATAAACTCATAGCAATATATCTATATAAACTATCCATCAACGAGCTCTGCCGTCCTACCCCAGGACTACTCACATCACGTGATCGCCAATATGCCCTGCAAATTTGCATCCTCTTTAAAATAAAAGTATCATAAATAATTACATTAAACAGTTTCTAAATAAATGTATTCTTTATTTAAATTACCCTAATTTACCCGACATCTTTCTTCTCCCTTCCACTAACCGTTTTAATACCTTTGTATGCTACGATAACTAAACGGATGTTGCGAGCTGGGAGTGCCTTACGCCAAAATATTACTACATACTTCCTCCCAACAAAAAGGTCCCACAAGACACAACCCTGCTCAACATACTTGAGTCATGCCCCTGCCTAATAATGCGTAAGAACAACCTCCTATTGCATAAACATAATACCAACACCTTGAAAGTACACTCTACAGGATGTTCTCTCTGTTTTTCCTTGACTTCAGTTTCTTTCTCTTTCTCTCTACTCTTCCTTTCTTTAACTCCCTCGTTTTTGTACCAAGTTCTTCATCACTCCCATCTCAATGCTCTCTGCAGCAATTCTTTATCCCACACAGCGGCCTTGTAGCCCAGATCTGTGGAAGTAGGCAATGTCACAAGCTTAATGCTCTTGCTAGCGCGGATCGCGCTTCCTGAAACGTCCGCTTCAATCCTCTATTACCTACAATTATTATACAAAACTATTTCCATTATACTCCTAAGGAGAGCGGCACCCTTCGTGGTATAACTTACTATATACTAATAAGGAGTCTCCTATTTTCCCTTAGGACCCATATATATACGCGCACCATATCTGAGCATCATACAGCCAACTTACATTAAGTCAGTAAGCTATACTTATATATATCATAAATATATAGGTACTATAGAATAGTATATATATACCCGTACCACCAGTATCTCGCGACCCACCACTAACGCACCTCCAAATCACCTCTTCCCAGGTATGATCTATAATACCTAACCAAATGCTATGCGTGCATGTATATCCCTATTATTCTACACTCCATAGCAACTTACCTACACAGGCAGGTAACATGATACTCTAACTACCCTTAACTCTACTTACCATAAGACCTTAATACTATATAAGTACCTGTCATACGATAGATTCTATATAGTATACTACCCTACTTATATATACTCCACTATATACTATATATAATCATATATATACGATAGGACCTATCAGTACTACTTACACCCTTGACGTTAATATAAGCTCTCATAGTATACTTCCGTACTTATCTATCTATTCACTACACCTAGTCTCACTAGCAACTCTCACAATCCTACCTAATATACTATACCCTAATTAACTATAACTATATCATACAATTATATATAATTTATATATTTCAATATATACTAAATATATATGTACCTATCGTACTAGTATATAATTTACTTCTTGACTTTAGCTATCAAATTGGATAACTATACCAACATAATATACCGAACTACATACACAGCATTACCTCCATAACTACTAATTATTATTACACTGACTCACGCTAATAAAACACTCCCTAGTCGATAATACCTACCATCATATTATATAACCACAAATACACGGAAACACAAACCTAATATATAATATATTACCTAATATACTAATCACTACTATATATAATATATGATATAACTCAAATACTATAAACTCATAATAGGCTCCAGCTTATATATACTACCTATACACCTTTCCTAATATATATGAACTCCCTAGCTCAACTGATTACCACTATTAGTAGACTATACTCGCATCCCGTTCTCAACCCTCTGCCTCTCTCATCTCGTGCCTCACCCACCACTCCTACCAGACTCTACACTCACCCCGTACTACCGATTACCGCCCCCCCGCCCCATACCGTACTTCTCACTTCCTAGGATACTACGTAACCCTACCACCTGCACCATACCCAATAGCTCTCCAGTCACCACAGATAAGCTCGCACTCACATCCTCACACACCCTAGACCAGTCAGAACGTCGTAAAACGCTGCCCGCAGTATTGCTACAATAAATCACCTGGAAACCATCCTGTCCCTCCGTGCCTACTAACATATATATTCCATATCATGTACTTATCTCACTTATCCTATACAGTATCACTAACAGAGCCGCCTCACTATATATATATATATTCATATAATTAGCTAATCAATGACAATCTAAAATGTAGAAGGAGATTAATCTAACTACTATACGTAATTAACTACAGGCTAAGTCAGCTACTAACTAACTATAACTAACCTAATTCCAAAGAGGTAACTATCTACCTTAAGCATAGATATAGCTAAATATATATAGCTACGTACAGAACTATAGCTCCCGACCCATCGGTGATATATATAAGATATACTATATATTACTAATATATATAGGATATATATACTAATCTATACATATAGACTACTAGTGGAGCTTGCAAGGTCTCATATAACATGCACGTCAAACGAGTTCACCGACATTACAGCTCTTTACGCTAAATATTCCAACCATGCTCCTGACTAATATAAGCACGGTCGTACCACCGCTATGAACACGCACATATTAATAGATATAGAAGGTGATTTGACTCTACATGAACCAGCCAAATGATATATCTTACACTATTCCCTGAATAATATATAACGCACTCAAATAGTTAATATATACTCTACCAGGCATGAGATCACCGCCAGGCTCCCTGTATTAATAATAATATATTAATAATATATATACTAGTACAATATAGTATCATTACACGGTAATTCATTACGTATTAGTCCAGGTAACTATATGCTGAAACATGATACCTTCATATATATTGTACTAACGACTAGATACTATACTACCATGAATAGATATATAATAAGCCAGACTTCTATGAAAGCACGATATCTATAACTACCGCAATCCGCCAAAGCTATATACATACTAAGTTGTATTTTCATATCATCTCCCTAGCGTACCCCTCATTATAATAAGAGTAATAAATATAACTATTCAACAGTTACATACCGATACCATAGCCCCTCATCAGATAAACTCCCTCATAGACTATATGTTCAACTAATCTCCATTACGACCGGTATAGCACATAGTACAATCCTATGCTAATATACTCATCATCTATATATATATTATATATATATATATATATATTAAAATATATATATATATATTATAGTATAATAAAGTTATATAGTATATATATTATAATATAATGTACCTATATATATAGTACGTACTATAGTATAAACTATATATAATGACTAGATATATATATACTCATACACTACTGAGAATCTATATACTATAAAAAAAAGCCTTATATATATATACTGATATACCTACTAATATATATATTAATATACACTCGACCAAATATATATATTATACGTATCATACTATCTATATCATTATTACTCATATTATACTATAATATATAATAAAAATATATATTTGTATACTAGCTACTCCTACTAACACTATGCAAACAGTCTCTAAATCCCTACTTTAATATATATAAATATATAATATATATAATATATATAGATAGTATCGAGAGCCTCAATATTCATGCGAATCGTAATGACGGTCGTTTAATAGTAAAAATGAATAATGGCGTACGCCCGTCTATTCGATATACTTATGACTATCAAGAGTAATATACAGTACGTAATACAGTTAGCTATAATGAACAGTGATTATAACATCAATATTTAGCTCACCTCGTGTCTTCTTCCTACCACTACTACTACACATACATAACTCTAATGTACCGTAAAGAGTAAGGTTGAAACATATAGAGACTACAACCCTACAGTAACAGCATGTATGGCCGAAGTTAGATGATATTATATATATATATATATACTATATAATATCTAATAATATAATACTATTAAAATAACAACATACATATATATATATAATATAGTACTGGAATATATATATTACCTACATCTGCCTTCACATTGCAATAATTACTATGATCATTAAATTAAATTCTTCTCTGCTGCGGGACGTAGAGGAGGCTCGACGGCACGGGAGAATCTCGCCTAGACGGCCGGAACGTCTCGGCACATACGGCTGAATGTTCTATCACACGAGGTTTCATACAGCTGGCTTTACTCTCTCTCAACGCGAGTGCCACGGCGACGTTGGACACAGCCTTTTATAGTGCTCGGGTGAGCAATTAGCACCTACAGGTATTCATGCTGAAAAGTTGTACATACTGGTCACTCCCATTTTATATCATACGAATCATATTTTAAATCAAATATCTTCGAGCGGCCATACGGACGACTCTCTCGATGCCATGACGCCCTACTACAACCATATTACAATGCCAGCATATAACACCGACATCGAAATCATTCGCTTTCAATAGACTATATCCAAGAATTACAATTGGATCTGAGCGGGTGCTATAATCTGATTGAATATTAGAATCACACACGCTAATCTCTGCGTTATATCCTACGCTGCGATCTGTATATCTACGCCTCTGTCAATGATGACGTTTCTCCCATTGTACGTTGCACCAATTCCTCACTAGACAGGGGTGCACTATAGGGTCTATGAGCAGCCTCGGATCAGCGGCACAAGCACGTGGCAAGTCAGCCGAGCCAACAGGAGATGCACAGCGATATACCGACAGCGGGCACCATAGATGCCACCGCGGTAGATTGCGACGAACCGGTCAAACGTCTTGCATCGCCCCTACCCATCACTCCCCCACCAACAAACTTCACTATAGCCTCGAATAAGAACCAATATCATAATCCTCTACACAATCACGACAAGACTAAAATTCTCCATATGTTAACAGTACAAACTAAATGCGATCATCAGTAGCCCAGAATCTCTGCATCCTACCACCGCGATCTGTCGTTATAGATGCCAATAATTCTATACTGGCCGACTAAAGCAACCAGAAATAACAACACATTACCGAGCCAGATACCATAAAAGTATACTTCTGTACCATTACACGTATCCCTCTTCCTGCTTAAACATCGGTTCGATTACTCTCGATGTATTTTATACACATGGCGCGATGGCGTGGCACACGTCAAACAACTTTCAGTACCTTTAGGAACCGAGTCATCCAAGCGATTGCAACATCCATCTAAAAAACCCTACATCTCGATTCGATCATGTGTACACGCCATCGATATAGACAACGTTCGATGGTGGCTCAGCACCGGAAACTATATGATAGCCACCAGGACCAGCACTACCCTACCTATTATTAATGCTTCTTCTTCAATAACCAACGTAAATTACTGACGCAAGTTTTCCAGAATCTTGTCACATAGACACCTCGGCTCAGCATGAACATTTTTTTCGTATCTTGCACCACCGAGCGGGGACCAGAGGTAGTCAGGGGGAGGCCGAAGCTAAGCCCACCCAGCACCGCAGCGACAGTAAACAAAATCCGATCACTAGCAGCCGGTTACTTTTACCTGATTTCATAGTATCGCATATTTAAATGTGCCTTTACTCTTATGAAAAGCCTTTTGCGTAAAATCTCTTAATTTTCTATCAAAAGGAATTTCCAACGTCTCGAATGTACACGAGCTGACTATCTCACTTCTCTCCAAGTCACCAGTACAATGCTCCCAACACAGGCACTCTGAAGTGCCGTTCACCTTTTTGTCATGCCTATATACTAATACCCCCTGAAGACCGATAAGCAAGCACCCGTGACTTGGCACTCATCTTTGAACTCTTCACCTACCTTATTACTTACGTCGGCGCACTAGACCCATATTGAACCACACAATATCCTGTTGCACCGAGACCCACAGTAGATAAAATACACCTCCGTAACATATACAATAATCAAAACTAGTAACCTTATAATACGTAACCTTTCATAAATATAACTACATGACAACCGCTGAGATGTCATAGCAGCTCCTATATTACTCCTCCATATATAGTACTGTCAGCTGCTCGTACACAATGCTAACAAACCGGTATCAGACTCAACGGCGTGACGCATAACCTAAATGCAATAGTAACTACTAGCGGAAATAAATATATTTACACCATTTTCACTGTGCGGTACATAGTATTCACCATTCGAAGCACAGAGAATGTGTACATTACAGTTATAGCTTATGAGAGTATATGTTACTATACCTCGCCACATTACCTCTATACTACCCTAGGCACAGCGATGAGCGACACAACCAAATTCCTACGCTTACTAGTGATCAATATATCTACGTACATTATATATATAATATTAGAAAGAACGCCTCTATATATATATATACTTACTAAATACTTATAATATTATATAGAACTACTCTTACCAGACTCATTCCTCCTCATCAAGAAAAGTTGTCGACCCAGGTTGCGGAAATCTCCCGGGCTCTCCAGTACACTACATCATATTAACCAATCGCATAACAGAATATGCCAATAAAACGTTAATCTACAGTACTGTACTGACCCCCTATATTTAGTGTCTAGTTCAGAAGAATTCTATCTATATACAACTATAGTCACTGAACCAACTCTAAATCTACAGCCATATCAATGAATTACGTATAGATAAATAGTGTACACGTTATCGGTCATCAGTACCCTCATCTAATAACGTGTACATAACTAAGCGTAATTCTGTATGCGCCCTCATACATCTGAGCGTAATAAATACCACTACTAATAGTAGTCACATTAATTGAAGAAAGCATATTATTAATAAAATTAACTATACAGTAACTATAGCGCCAGTCTAATCATCTATAAAATACTAGTATTACATTATTACGCGAGAATTAAGGTCTTACCTATCTGAACTAGACTCACCGACTATACACTATGAAATACGACCACTTCTTATCACAGCTACATCTACCCAACTCATAACACGCACATATCGATAATACACGAGTCGACTGCTTACAAATCGCACACTCTTGCCCTAGCACTGCAAATTGTGACGATACTGAAGTAGCAGTGACACTAGATCTATATAAAGTATATATCACGTATAGTGCCTGATAATTAATAGAGCTACTCAATACTATAACTATTATACTTAGATATAGTATATATATTATATATAATATATAATAAATTTATATATATATATACTATAATTAATATATACTATATATATATAGGTATAATAGTATATATATATATTATATAATAATAAAATATTATATATATATATATATATATATAACTCAGTATACTAATCAACTATTATTCCTGATCAGACTCGATTGACGGAAGGAACTAAATGAGAGATCTGTCTTGCTCAATCTCGGTACCTTGTAGCTATCGAACATATGATCAGACTATAAAACGGTTTTGAGGTTAGAATGAGCAGCGAGGAGTCGAAGATTGAATACAAGAACCTACCGCAGCTTGCATCCTATCTACGCTCTTTGTCATTCATATCTCCTCCTATAAAATCCGCTATTCAAAGTATGGACACTAGGTTCATACCATGTACACATCACATCAGTATCCTCTTCTCTATCACACCGTGAGCACAGCCTATCACTCTAATTCGCATAATGACATAATAACCTAACCTGCTGCTGCAAGTAGTCGGATAGACCAGGATCTACTATCTAATCTACTTATCTAACGCACACACATAACAGTGATCAATAAGTCCCACACTACCACTACGGACCTACGATTCCCCCGGAGCGAGCGAGTCTTGTGTACAACAGATCCACTTTTACTGTCTCAGTCTCACAACACGCGTTACGACTTACTAAATAATAATATATACTAGAGTAATATAATATATATATATACTAATAATGATATATACATACTATATATATAGTATATATAATATAGTACTAATAGAAATACGAATATAAGTAGGATAAAAGCTGTAATAGAACACTATATAATATATTCAACCCTCTTTCAAAATTTTATGGCTGAAGCTTTCCTTATTTTGAGATCAAACGAAATAATATATATAGGTAAAACTGAATATGACTAACAATACTTAATAATAAATCAACGTATAGATATAATAGTATAGAGTAATATATAGAATACGATAGTAAGACTATCGTATCATAGGTAGATACGCTCTCCATATAATACATTCGAGAATATACGTAAAAAAGACGTACCCATTAGATATAAACTAACGTAAAAATACACAGCATAAAATATAAATGAACCTGAAATAATTGAGGTAGAGGTAATATAGGTATATATAAGGCCTATAATATATGAATAAATACTCCGCCACTAATACATAAGAATATAATATGAATAAAAGATCATTACAGTATAGATGAATATTTATATATAAATAAATGGAAATAAAAACCGTATATATATATATATAATAATATAGTATAAAATATATCATATAAGGAAAATGAAAGATTAAAGTATCTCAAAACCATTGCCATTGGCGATAGAGGGTAATAATTTTAAATACGATTAACATTAGTCCCCTTCTTTTGCAGATGGATTGTTAAGGGATCAGGGAATGGTGAAAATTTAATTAAGGTACGTGTGAGCCCGGAGTCGAAGTCACATTATTTGTGTGTATGCGTTCCTCTAGTAGGAGAAGTGCGGCGGCGCGTCGTCCGGTAGGAGCAAGCTAATACCGGAAGAAGACTTTCTCTCTATATTTTACTCGCATAAGAAGCGATTCTAGCGAGGGGATCGAGCAACTTCTGCGTGTGCATGTATTCTTCGTATAAGCAACTCGCGCTGTAGAGTTCAGAGAAACCCCAAGAATCCGAAAATATATTTTAGTCTATACCACAGCCACATCTCAATACACTTAACAGGACGGTCATTAGAGTTGACGCAGTTTGGTTTCCGGCTTGGCATTCTAAAGAATATACACCGTAGCACGCCGTGAAAGCCAGCATCCTTTGATACCCTCCTCTTGATTCCACCCCACGTCAATAACGTTAGTACCATTGTTTCAATTGATCACGAGCGCTTATCTTCTGACTACACTGCGTGTTATCAAGCACAGTTTGATATATTTAATTTCTAATTACTTCATTATTATCTATTCTATATTATTATATTACTTATATTATTATTATTATTATTATTATATTATATATTATTATTATCATTATTATGCAAATGCTACTGAATATGGAGCGGTATTATATGTTTTAAGAGTGCGCATGGAGCCTATAACATCCGCCTAAATTCATCAGTTTTCGGTATAAATCTTATTCTTCTCTTATGAGTATGTGTCGCTATTCACCGTATGGTACTAATGTGGTTATTATAGTTTATGGATATTCATTGCGCTACGACTGTATTTGACTATATATCGAGTGCTCTAACTAGCCTAACCTGTATCTATGTACCTGATGAATCTGCGAAGTTACATATCTAGGAGTAATATATCTCCACTCTAGTATACTATAAATCTGGGACCCAATCATACCGTATTAAGTTTAGCGCGACCGGCCGTGCATTTGATCCAAGCATACTACCGACCGCAGCTAACAGAGCAACTCAGAGTCATCCCTACTGTTAGTCCATCCCTGTCACACTATTCCCTATGCGCTCTGTTATCAATGATATGTGATTACCAAAATTTCACTAATCGAGATGGGCACGTTCCGTGACCTTCATAGGACTATTCCAATTCGACGGGCTCCACGGGTATTAGAAGGACTGAGTATAGCACCCCAGTGACTCTCATATTAACTATAAACCCTCCATCAGGTACTCGCAATAATCCGAAAGATCGTGAGATATATGCTATGAACTCTATTATGGTTGGAGCCATATGAGACTTATGTGATCATATTGCGATTCCTTCTGAATTTCATGCCTGATACATTCTTAGCGTATGCAGACCTGATTGACATATCATTCCACATCTGCTATTCATATCAGTATAGGTATAGTTTAATTCAAGTCATATATGACACGTTACACCCTCTCCTGGCTTCCACTTAATGATGTACTGTGAGTTTAACTCTACTCTATACTCATCAGTCACCTTAGCCGGACCGTAACAGCGAATGGTATCTTAAATAGTACTACTTGCTACGAGTGCGATATAAAATTGGACTATAACATTCTATCAGTCAGGTAGGTATATCATAAGATGCACTCTAACCGTGCCGTTACAGCGTGCAAGATCAACAAAACCAAACTAGCATGAGCTGGTCTCCCTTAATAATTAGAATAAGGTGTCGATTCTAATCATCCTCTATTATTATTATTATATTATTTATTGATTATTATGGAATTAATTATTAGTTATTGATTATTATATTATTATTCATATTATTATTATTAATATTATTATTATTATTATTTATTCTAGTTGTCAAATATTAAAGAACAAATTATTTACTGTTATTATACATACTACATTATACAATAACTATATATTTTATGATTATTATTATTAATTATTATTATTATTATTATTATTATTCATTATTATTATTATAGTAGTAATAATCATGTCGAATGTAGAAACGAATTTATATTTATAAACTATATATCAAATAGCCATATTACCTCATTATCTACAATTCGATTAATTTCCATCGTGATTATCTCTTTAGTATAATAATGTATCTTCATCTATTAATCCTCGAGGCACATACTCCCGAAAACACCCCCCTACTCTGCCTCAAGACCGCGACATTATTTCGGATATTATACCACTGTAGTCATAATGCGTTCAAAAATAAGCAATTCGCAAGGACGCCTGATATAAATTGCTAATAATATATTATTGAAACCTATCGCTATCCGCAAGAGTCCCAGCAACTAAATAAACTTACACGTCGTATGTCACAAGCAATAAACAACAATGACATAATAATATTTGCAGTCGTAGAACGGACACCATATCTTAATGGACGCGGTCAACGAACTGTCCACAACAGGTGACAACAATAGAGTACCATCCTCAAATTGTTTTCAAAGACATTCGATACCCCATACCATCTATAATTTTTTAATAAATAATTTACCTTTCATGGAGACGATTTGGAAAAGAAAAAAACAAGTTTAATTCTATCAGTGAAATGATAATGTTCCTTGCATTCAAAGTATGGGATTGATGCATCTAACTTCTATTGAAAAAATGTTGTTGCTACTAATTTTATAGTACGTCCTTGACAGGTTTAAACCTTTGCGTGGGAAAGCTTATGTTCCCTACAAATTAGTCTATATAACAGCATCACGATAGTTCAGCTCTGCGCTAAAACGATTTCAGCTCCGATTCCTATTAAACTACTAAAATGAAATATATGTTGAGGAATAATATGCCTTGAAGAAACACATTATGTTTTTATGCGAGGCAGTGTAAACATGAAAAAGATATGCCGAGAGCGATATTATGTCAATAATGCATAAGCAATTAATCTTAGGTTTAGCCATTACACGAATAGCTATATATTAACCTATATAATATAAGTATTACACGTTACGCTTATATATATTAGACTATATATAATATATATAGATACTGTATATATATATAGTCAATATCACAATCTAATCTGAGTATATACTATAGTATGACTATAATCTAATATATAATATAATAGTATATATATATACTATATATATATAATAGTAATATATATATTACTATAACTAGCAAATACGTACTCTCTATACACCTAATATACCGAAATACCTAATTTATAACCGACAATATCATATATATATATATATATATAGCTCATATATTATAATAACTATATATAAATATATAATATATATATATAGATCATATATCATATATATACTATTATTTAATACTCTCGGTATAATAAATATATCCTAATAACAGTAATTATATGATTATAATAATAATATATATAGCTATATATAAACTAGATATATATATATAATATATATATATAATATATATCATTTATCATATACTATATATATAACTATAGTTATATATAATACTATACGAGAGGAGAGAGAGACCGAACAGAGACAGAGACTGAGACGAGCTATGAGAGAATGAGAGAGAGAGATTGTTTAAACACTCGTTAGTTTGTGTGTGAATTACGCACTTGCAAATCTTCATTTAAAACTAAATTCAGTTCAATAATAACTAAAAATACTAAAAAGCTTAGAAAAATTATTATTTTTATTTAAATACCAATTTTACGAATTTTAAACGTATTAACGTTTAAATACCGCTTTCTTTATTACGCAGTCGAGTGTGCAATGTTTTATTTTAATGGCAAACGCAAATTAACACGCCCGATGACCTCAAAAAAGGGTCCAATGCAAAAGATAAAATCTAGGAGAAAAACATAAAAAATATTACTAAAAATTAAAATTCTATTTTCAAAAATCTATAATACTCTTAAAATTAATACTTGAGCTTTAGTTTTTCTTTCTGTCTCTTTTCATAACCTTTCCTTTTTCTTCCTTTTTTATCTCTCATATGATCGTACACTTTCTATTTCTTTTACAATTCTTCTTCAAGCTCATTTCTTTATTTCAACGAAGCTTTGCAAGAGATTTGGAGACAAGAAAAGTTTACAATGCCATTTGAGCCGGTTCATCTCCGCTCTTCCGAAGCTCGTCGACACAACAGGGTATACTTATCACCCTAACAGTATATCACCATATAATTCTATATCGATAATGCAGAGCGCAGGACAGTATTATATGTATCAACGTAATCATTAATTACTAGATATCAGTATATATACGTATAAAGCGACATAATAGAAAAGTATATTCATAGACATATATATTTACATATACTATTTAAATATCAGGTTATATAATAATATAGTCAAAACTGATTCTATACACTAAATATATTATCATAAAAATGATAGATAATGTATTGTTAAATGTAGACAAAATAAAATTTTATATCTATATTAACGATATATCTATAGTACTATGATAGATCATATACAATATCAAGTATATCAATATTTTAGTATAATATAATACACACTCTCTACCACTGAGCTACCGGGCCCTTTTATATAAATAAGTATAATGCAAAAAAAATACATAACTATATACGTATACATACACCAAATATATACAAATATACTTATCACTACCATTATTGACATTATTATCACTAACACTATATCAATAGCATAACAAATCACTAACTGTTAACACTATCACTATTATTTTTAACCCTATTATTAGCACTAATTATAACACTCAACACCCTTCATCAGAAGAAAACTAGACACTAGGATTTTCCGACGCACCAGGTGCGGTGCGGTGCGTGTTGCGCTCATTTGGGTGCAGTGCTGTGCGGTGCGTGGTGCGCTCATTTTGGTGCAGTGCGGCACACAAATCTAATGTACCGGTGCGGGGTGCAATTTTTAAAATATAGAGGTGCGATGCGGAGAGCGGTGCGCATTGAAACATGGAGGTGCGGTGCGGTGCGTGGTGCGTTTACCGTGGTGCGGTGCGCAAAATTCCGGTGCTCGGCCAACACTACTAGATAACTAAGGGGAGCTCCCAGTCCCTAGAAAATGTTTTGAAATAGCCCCCTTTTCACGGTAAAGTCCTGGATGTACTCATTCGAAGTCCAACCTTTACTGCGTAGATTGTTTCAGTCGTTTTCAATTTTGTAGTTGTTTTAGAATGGAGATACACAAAATATTTAGCTGAATACATGTTATTATTATTATTATTATTATTATTATTATTATTATTATTATTATTATTATTATTATTATTATTATTATTATTATTATTATTATTATGTTGAACAAGATTATTATCTATATTTTTAAACATGATAAATATATTTGGCAATTTATAAATAATATTCAATCGTCGTAAAATATTATTTCCTTTTATTACATACGATGTAAAAATATTTTGTTTAAATATCTCCTTTGAGCATTACAAGAGCGCCTTTTTTTAAACTTTGATTGAACATTGGTTGAGCGTACTTGAATGTTCAAGGACTGCTTTTTGAGCATTGTTTGACCGTGACCATTGTTTGAGAGTTCTATGACCGCTCTTTGAACTTTGTTTCAACGTTCTTTGAGCACCCTTTGAACTAGGTTTGAGCGTTATATGAGCTTTCTATGAGCTCACATTGAGCTAGATTTGAGCGTTTGTTTTTTAAATTATTATCTTAGTACTATATTCATGACACGTAGCTGTAAGATTATGGAAAGTGCTTATATATATATATATATATATATATATATATATATATATATATATATATATATATATATATATATATATATATATATATATATATATATATATATATATATATATATATATATATATATATATATATAGGTGAAACTTACCAAAGCCCTCGCATGATATCGTAAAAAGTACGTGGTGTACCACGAAACAAATAACATATTTGGAATTGTGGTGAAATTTTATTAAAGAAAAACGTTATTTTAATTAAAATAAGTTATAAATAAAAAAATATAAAGCATACGTTTTAAAGTGTACGATAACTTTACGGGATCAAATTTTATCGAATATAATAAAGTGAGTCTCAGTGAGTCGGTTTTAATTGTAAGAATGTTGTTGGATGACTTGTTTAATTTTTGTTCAAATAAATAAGAGTTAATAGGTTTTATGCAGCATTTTAATTTAGAATCTTATGAAAAATGCGTCAAATGTAAAGCTTAAGTGTAAATTATAAGAAAGAATAAGGTCTATGTTATAGATATTGCGCTGAAGCGGCGCACGAAAAACGCAAAGGCTCACGATAAATGCGAAAACGGTTCACCTGAAAACTGAACGAAGCATAC
>JABUQX010018380.1:0-25000 GCA_015478945.1 Trachelipus rathkii
CGACCAAGACACAGTAATCTGTTCCCTCACATTCTTAGCAGGATGTCAGACTCTGATAAAAAAAATCTTTACACTGAGAAGCATTAACACCATTTGCAGGTTTGATCCACTTTTAAATTGTGCCAAGAGCTATAACATCAGGACAGAAGCGGGCAGCTATTGAAACACAATCCCCCGGAAATGGAAGAAAACGAAGAAGTGCTGCTACTCTATGATTCTGTTACATCCTAACGGACTTGTGTCATGCAGTCGTCCATTAAACCGGACATTGTGGTCAAAGATAAAAGAGATCACAAAGTGCTATATTATAGAAGTGGGAGTCCCAAATGATAACTTGTGGCATATAAAAGGGAAAAGGAGATAAAATATCAAAGACTCAAACACCTGAACATCAGAAGAATGATGGAACAGTCAATGAATCGTCAGGTGATTTCCCATAATAGTTGGAAAGCACTGGGTAGTAATAAAGGAAGAGTTCTTATAAAACACCTGGAGAAGCTCCCGAGGCGGTCAACACACTTGAAACTGAGCTTATGGTGAGTCTGAAGATTCATTTCTCCATGGGAAAAGGTAAGAAATTTGAGGTAAAAAAATCTTTTTGGAATGTCCTTATGTCAAGTTTGACCACGGCACCCAAGATCTAAAAAACCTATAGATCTTCAATAACCCCTTAAAGGAAAAATTTAAAAGAAAAAAAAAATAAAAAATTAAAAAAAACAAAACCCTCCATTAAGTGGGCTGTCAAGTGGAATGAAATGCTTACCACAGTCACTGATCCTATCATCAATAAAATTTTCTAACCTTCGAATTTTTTTGAGAGAATATAATACAATGTCTGGAGAAGAGACCAGCAACTTCATTTCATGGGCACTGGGGTGGTGTGGTGACCTTTTCCGTTTTAAAGAGACGGATGCTTTTCACCCTTCCCTGGGTTTTTGGATGTTCCTCTTCCGTTCACCTGCCTCCCCGGAATCCTTCCTTCCTCTCTTAGTTGCTAGCTGCCTGCCAGCAATTGAAAGTTCGAGTCCCCGCTACGCAAAGACAATTCGCGTGACGTCGTTGGCGCGAGGTTTTAAAACAGGACCAGTCTGACGGGCTCGGCGTCGCGGGCGAGGAATGCCCGCACATGCTCGTGGTGAACCGGGCCAGTGACGAGGCGCGAGGAGAGATATACGGCATGAGTTTTAGTCCCTACGCTTGGGAGGAACCCAATGTGGACTCCGCGGAAAATATGGGGTGCCATGCTATTCTACGTACTTCGTGCCCATGGTCAGGGGTGCTGGGTAAACAGAATAATCCCTCATCCTTAGTTCTAAAGGTTTGACCCGGTGTGAGTTAAATACCTCACCTTCGAGTAGAGAAATTAAAAAAAAAATTATTTAAAATGTTTCTGAGGTGTTGACTTGATTGAGAGTAATCAGAAAGGAGGAAACCTACAAACACATGCTTAGGCATCAAAATAAATGTTCTGTGCTTCAAAAACATCATAAAAAATAAACTCGAAATTATTAAGATATTAGCACTAGTTATCATGTGACTTGACAAATGTTTTTTTTATTGGTTGAAGGTATGTCACATTTCCTTTTATATTAAATTTAAATTAAATTTATTCTTCCAAAGAAATAAAATTTAAATGTAGTTCAAGTGAAAATTTATAAAATATAAATATACATGAATGAAGATATGCTGACTCTACAGATTTAAATTTTAATAATCCTTATGTTCACCAAACTAGTTATAATTGTAACATGATACATACCTGAAGTTTACTTGGTAATTACTAACAAATGGTAAACGAAAGTGTGATTAAGAAAACTTTGTGGTTGTGAGCAAGACGTATTCTCGCTTCTAGTTTTTTTTTTTTTATCCGTACTTAATAAAAATACTCCTAAACATCATTATTGTTTGATTAAAAACTAAATGACATTGTTTAAAGACATTTTCAACAAATTCTCATTTTATGATAAAAAAAAAAATGTGTATTTCTTGATTCCTCAAATTGAAAAAAACAAAAAAAAATGCTGAAGCGATAAAATTTGGCCAGCGAATATTATTATTCATCAATTGAAAAACGGACGAAATTTGATTCAAACGGAGTCTGATTTTGTTTTGAAAACTGTTTCAAACTTCAAATATTTCCCGAATTAACATTTGAATTTACTTTCGAAATAAATTTTTTCGATAAAAGTTTTCCAAAAATATTTGATTTTGTTTTATTGATGTTTTCATTTCGAGTATTTTAAGGGGAAAAAATGAAAAGATTTTTAAGTTTTTTTTTTTCTTTTTTTTAGTTAAAATTTCGAAATTGCGACCCCTGATGTCTGAATAGCTTTAAGATTATTTTCATTTTAAATCATTCGAGACAGAAAATAGTCTTGACTAGGGTGACCTTATAACGAAAATGTTTCCTAGCAGGAAATTTAATTTGAGGAATAGGAGTCTCTGAAATAATTTAAGGAATAGGAGTCTCTTATTAAAATAAAAAATTTACGAGAATTTCAATCTCGATTCCAATTCCGGTTCACCAAATTTGCCAATCCGCGTTATTAACTATACCATCCCCAATTTAGATTTGATATTCCTGAAGTTTAACTGACAAACACAAACCAACACTCAGAGTTTAACCAATACACAAACAAGTCATAGTTTAAAAGAAACACAAACAACAGTCATAGAGTTTTAAAGACAAACATAAACAATATTCATAGAGTTTAACAGACACAAACGATCAACAGCCATAGAGGTTAAGAGACGAGCGCAAAAACTCAAAGTTTAACGGACAAACAACAAATAGAGTTGTTAACAGGACAAGATACAAATTAAAGTCAGTTTAACAGACCAAAAAACAAGCATAGAGCCCTAAACCAGACGGAACTTTAACTCATTTTATTATAGCATATAAAATTTAAGCGCTCAGAGGAAATGTTCACTTAATCTACCCGTGACAACTCCTCATTGACAAACTCAAAATAATAAAACGTAGTATAAATGATCATTTTCTAATTTCCATGGGCAACTAACCGTTTTGTTACACGGATTATTATTTATTAATTATTATTATTGTTATTCTATTATTATTATATATGTATTATTATTCGATTATTATTATCATTATTAAGTTTTTATTATTCCATCCAAAATTCTAAATATTTCCCTTCACTGTCAAAAGAATTGACGATGGCATCTGAAGAAACCATATGAGTTACTGACGATTTAGATTGTCCCAGTACATATAATATATATATATATATATATAACCTGGTTCGTTGAGAAGAGGCCGGCAAGTGGCCGAATTGCAAGTCTTTCGACCGACCTGGACAAAGGATTTCAAAATCTCTCCCCTACACCCACAAGAAACCGTCGGTGTTACTGCGACGCAGTGTGCGCTACCGCCGTTCCGGGCACCAAATCGGAGATCGATTCCCAGGACCCTCCACACTCAACAACCTTATTTTTCTCCTTCACTCATCATGAGGCATTCTTTCTCGACTTAAGCCTCAGCCTTACTAATAAAAGCCGGTGACACAGAAACAAACCCCAGACCTAGAATCTACATATGTCCAATATCCAACAAGTTAGTGAGGAGAAACTCCATAAATTGCAATATAGATGCAAACAATGGATCTACAAACACTGTTCCAATCTCAACACGCTACCAACTTTCAATATTCAATTGCCGATCTGCTAAGTCTGTACTCCATCCACAACAACCCCCTCAACACACACCACACAAACAAACCCACAATGAAAATATATTACAATATAAGACATCCCGTAACTTCAGTATAGTTCAAAAGAAATAGAAGCTTCTAAACCAACACAAATACACATAAAGCCCATATACAAGAGCCTACCTAACCCGATAACCTATCGCAGAAACCAAAAAATTCTATGACATTATGCCATCTCACACCCCAAACCCCAACAAAACTTGCACTTACTAACCCCTTATCACACAATCCTCTACCATACACAAACACCACCTTCCAAACTACTAAGGGCATTAAACGACGACAGCACGAAAACACAGTCCTTCACAACAATGATAAACCTCTACGTTCCACACCACACCCCACCACAATGCTGCCTATTAAATTACCAAACCAAACATCATCCAAAATCTCCCACCGCCCCAAAACTTCACAATGGAGAGCTTCAACGCTCACCAACTACATGGTATAACGCCCAAGAAGCAAACCATAGAGGAGCCCACTTCATAGCCACCTATAAAAAACCAACATCTTAGACAGCCACACCAGAACCCACCTCAAACCAAACCCAAACCTGCACATCACCAGATCATAACATTATTGCATCAAATTTACCCCAAAAACCTCCACTGTCAACACAAATTCTACCGTAAACTCCGGACCACCTACCCATCCATATAAAATACCAAAAGTGTTCATAACAAACCGTCCAAACTACCCACTCCAAAAAATATACACAACTACAAATAGCAGACTGGACACTATTCCACCAACCATATAGAAAACAACATGCATCCCCTAAATATCACTAATACATCAACACCCAACAAAGCCATACCAAATTCACTTTGCTTATTCAAACAAGCAGCAACATGATAAGCAATCCCCAGAGTATTGACATAAAAGGCGTACAACCCAACCATAACAACTGAAATTAGAACAGCTAATCAAACAATCGCAAACTTGTTCAAAACAAAAAACACCCACTTCTCTGCCAAACGACAACAGGATAAAACGCCCTAAACCACCCAAATCATAAACTTAGCAAGCATCACATTCTACAAACAACTTTCCAAAACCTTCCTCACCAAAAACATCCACCTCACGAACCAACACCTCAGAAGTGGAAAACAATAAATACTCTGACAAACTCAACCAACCAACAACACACATGCACGAATCCATCAAAAACTCAAACCCACAAACCAAAACCAAGAAACAACACGCAAACACTCTCGCAAAACTTACTTCGCAAAGCAGAGTCAAAAACCCACACACCCTTAAAACAGGAAAATCATCAGATCCCTCAAGAAAATAAAAACTCAACCACCGCCTTGTAAACCCAATTAGCACAAATATATAACAGTTCCCATTAGTCTTAATACTTCATCCCCCCCTATCGTTGAAAAAGCTACCTCATTATTCCCAAATTAAACCAAGGAAAAGCCCCCATCTCCTCTATTATCAATTCACTATGCAAATATGTGCAGAAAAAAAACCACCACTAAGCAAATCTAAACCACACATCATCAAACACAAATTCCAAACGGCTTCAAACAAACTACAATCCCACTCACAAACATTATACAAACCACAATCAATTACCGCAAAAATTCAAAAACACACTCCTAAAACAATAAACATAGCAATCAACATCAACCAAAGCATATTCGATACAGTACCAAACACAACTTGATCACAAAATTAACCTTAAAATCCAACATCCCCACTAACCTAAAGAAATGGATTTCCCATTTCCTATCAGGAAGAAGACCACAAATACAAACAAACAATACAAAATCTAGAACAGTTAAACATTAAAACTGGTGTACCCCCAAAACCCAATTTCAACCTATTTAAGACCTATTTACCAGAACCACAAACAGATCACACAATCATTAACAACCTACGCAGATGACATCACCGTAGCCCACTAACACCAGAAACTTAAACACGCCAACATACCTTTGGACACAAACAATACATCAGCCAACTTCAAAATCGTGGGTAACAGAAAACAGAATGTCTGCCTCACCTCACCAAACAAATCCTTAATTATATTAATACTACCGACCGTACCGAACTGGGTACACACACACACACTAGTCTACCTAAACAACATTGCTGTACCCTCTTTAAAAAAAACTCCCAAAATCCTCGGAGTAACACTTTGACACGCATCTCACCTTCACACAAACAGCATAGACATACATAATACATCTGTCTAATAAGTAACTAAATAACATATTAAGAACATCGTTGCGCACAGACTTTCAGAATAACGAATAACACCAACATCCACCACTATATACAAACCCAATATATTCGCTCCGAATATAGACTACGATCTTTCCCATCCCTGGCATCCACTACTTGACCATAAAATAACATAAAGAAAACTCCGAAACGTCACAAAACAAACTCTAAGAATCATAAAGGATTGGATTTATTAAACAACACCTGCACGAAGAACAAAATTCTACCCAGCAGAGTACACATTCTAGACATTGATAGGCACTCACAATTCTTTTTCCAAAAACCAAACACCCCAACACACCATCCACTTGCACTCTCTAACCCTACCCACCAGCGACTCAAACAAACCCTTTTGTTTTCCCTTTCCTTCACCACAGCCTTATATTACAAAGCAAATTTTGAACAACATTCCACCACCACCAACACCAACAACAAACATACACCAAACAAATCCACTACGACACTAACAGAAAACCACTTAAGACGCAGGACCACCAAACAATATTTTTAACAAACACGCACCAGATAAAACACACAGACATTCAAACTCACTTACTCAAAAACTAGTCAGTCTATCCTTTGGCAAAGCTAAGATTCGGGCATTTTCACCCTAAATTACAATACTACAACACAGATTCAACCTTAAGTGAACCACCACAAACATCAGTCACAGAAATCGAATGTAACCAGTTCCGGGGATACGTCCCACTTCTTTCTCTCCTGGTTAAATAATTCTCAACATAGAACAACGTGGAACAATACATCCCTGGAGAGACCGGTTGCGTCGGCCGGTCTCAAGGCCGGTCCTGCGGCCTCTGGGTGTGGCTTCACTCCCAGTGATGGCGGTGTGTCAGGGGCGAGAAGATTATATTATATAATATATATATGTTTACTTAGTTGTATATATATATATATCATATATAAAATATATATTAATATAATATATTACTATATATCATACCTTATTTACTACTAAAATACGTATATAAAATGACCTCAATCCCAAGAACGAATTAATTAAGTAATACCTATATAGTATCTATATATATATATAGTTATTATATATATCTAATATATATATATATATCTAATTAATATTATATTATTATACAAAATATACTATATTATATAAAACTATAGTATATATACTATATATATAATAGTTCATATATAATATATATATATCCTGCTAATATATCGACCTATATATAATATATCTACTATATATATATAATATATATAGTATTATTATATATTATATTATATTATTATAGTATATATAAATTATATATATATATATTATATACTCTTACGATATATATAATATATTATATATATATATTAGTATATGTATATATATATATATATAATATATATTAATACATAGTAAATATATAAAGTATATAATATATATTATAATCGATCTAGGGGCAGTACCTTAGTACAAATGTACTTAAGGTACTTTCCATGACCAGTTAATTAGCAGCTTTAATTACTACACTGCATTCAAAGTACTTTAAAGTATCATTAAGTAATCAACTGCACAAGTCTGATATCTGTGGTAAAGAATTTTTTTCAAATTTTATTGTTACCCACTTTATCGTGTTATCAATTTGTGTAATCACGTCAAATAAACAAAACTAAAAGCAACAATAAATATTCCTAGTTATATTATATTATATATATATACTCATATAATATATATATATATACGTATACTGACTATACTAGTATTATATATATATATAATATACATATATTATTATTATATCATATTATATATATACATGATATATTATATATAATTAATCTTGGTACTGACTATATACTATTGTACATATATATATATGTGGTGCCAGTCTGGTGCCTTATCTGAGTCGGTAGGGAGGACTTTGCTGGTAGCCGCCACTGCAGGAATCCTAAGCACCCGCGTTATTTATCTAGCGGGAAGCAAATACTTCCACTTTTGATTCGATAGACAAGCGATGGCGATGCACACTCTTCCAAAAGACGAGTACATACAGCAGTCCCTCTTATTTGAAGGTTCCTCCAGACAAGCGTCCACTTACCCTTCAAATCGGTGACCCTGCAGAGTGACATATGTGTCCACAAATGGAGTGCAACGAACGAAAGATACAACATCGCAAAGCAATCCCCTACTCAACATACGTTCAAGTCTTCCTTCTACTGGGCACGCGTGCATACTATATTGTCCATCCTGATGCCGCGAGCCGTGTGTCTGTTTACCACCGTTTGCTGCTCATTGCAGGTGCGCGGGACCAACTGCAGCTGTTAAGAGTTACAGAGTGTCGAAGCCCTCTTCGTCAGTGACCTTAATGTGTGCACACTGAGCTTTCTCACCTGACAGACCACTCGCTCCTACGACCGACGTCTTCGCTTCCAGCGGCGATGAGCGAGAGTGCGTTCTCGCGGCATTGTTACTCAGGGGGTTTCATTGCAATTCTGGGCAGGTAGCTCTGCACCCACTAGGAATTCCTTTAAGCAGCCTTCCTGGTGAGAAGACACTTCACTATCCTCGTTTTATCTATGCGTGACAACGATTCAAAATCCTTCAATCATCATTGAAGATATGAAGAAGAAGTCACTGGGATTGGAAGAAATTAACCTCATTTATCCCCTTCTCAATATACTATCTACTGTATAATTAATATTACTTCCATATATATATATATAATATCTTCATCTTACATATTTATTTAAAATACATAAAATTTATATTTGAATTTTTATAAATATATAATTTAAATATATATATAATAATATATATATATAATATTATATATATATACTATATATATAATACTTATAAATTATGTGTTATGTTCAAATAATAATTACATATTATTATGTGCGTCATTCTCGTGTCTTGATCGTGTTGCATGACTCATTGGTATGACATCGGTTGGTAGTGCTAGTGAACGCCAAAAAGGTAACAACTTCACCAATTGGATGATCTTGAACTAGACATTACAAACCCTCAAATCACGAAATAGAATTTATTACTTAGATGTAATGTTTTAAAAACTTGATGAAATATCTAAAACTTCAGCAGCTGAAGGCTGGGAAAGGTTATTTATTATGCCTCGAAGATTCATCCTTCACATTATTTCAAAAAAAAATATGTCTTATCTAAATGCGAAGGCATTACAATGCGGCACAGGCAGTTCAATAGTATTTGTGGCACCTTCATCAAAGCTGTCTTCCAAGTTGTTTAAAAAAGATTGAGATTTTCATTCTTCAAAATTTCCAAAGGAATTCATGTTGGTGCGCCGCACTCGATTCTAATAGCTCAATACATTAGTTCGATTAACTCACCTACATAATTATTCAAATTGAAGAGGTGAAATCTCAGCTTTCTGACGTCAGTCACACTATAACTTCGAGATCACATAAGATGGAACCCTGCAATGCCAAAGAGAGAGGGTTATCGAGTCGATATAGAAGTGCGATACTACCCGCTCGCACCCGCTAGCCACGAGTTATGTCAAGACCCCTCCGAGACTCTTCTGAGTGATGCGATAATCTGTCTAACTAGCAGTGAAGAAGAAGTGAACTCTTTCCTGGTTTTTAGAAAAGTTAAAATATTGATACTAAAGCCAGGTATCTGTTGGTCTGAAGCTAGACATGCAAAAAGAGTTTTGGAGGTTAGAAATGCTTGAAAGATACAGATCAAAACTTGAAGAGCCTCAAACATGGCGGCTCCCCATTTGATCAAGAAATTGTATGTCTTAAGAACTGAGCTCGTGAGCATCAACACGAACATTCTCCATCATCTGCGGCCTCGTTCGGAGTGAGGACTCTTCGCCTCCTTATCTCTTGCAGCTAGGGATCAGACTTGCTGAACATGACCCAACAACACTGGATCATTCCCTCTCTTGACAAGACTTTCGCAAAAGATTGCGGTCTTGCTTACACTCCGGGAAGTCTGAATAACAACATTAGGCATTTTTTAAAATGATATGGTGATACGTGCATGTTTACTATACTTGTTCTATTACACCTAGGTCCTCTGACCCAGTTTACCCTCTATGTGTTTAATCATGTCATGATTCCGTTTTATTTTTCTCAAACCAATATCCGGTTCACAGCCCGGCTAACAGAGACAAAACAATTATATTATACACTCAACTTTACTCACTGTGTTCTATTTTATCTATAATTAAGAGCATCCCGTCTAGAGTCTCTTCATACGACACCGAGCGCCTTCTCGAAATTGTGCCATTGCGAGCATCTTTTTCGTTTTGTTCAGATTATTGAAAACACAGGACACTACAAAGATGAGTCGAATGTTCTCACCATAAAAGCTACATAGAGAGCTAATCGTATGAACAACTGTGACCTCGGGTGGTAGCATCAAATTGAGTTATTTTTATCACAAAAAAGAAGACAACAATATATTAATGTACCAGAGAATTAAATGCGATCTAAAAATTGTCAGTTATATCATATATACACACAACATAACGACCATTGTACTTAAAACATGTACCTTAAAGTTTAATTTGACAAGTACTTTACTTAAATCAAGTGACATTTCAATAAAAATATTTATTACTTAGTACTTAAGTACTTTTTAATACACAACGAAATGACTTTTCCTTGATTACTAGCGATGATACCCATCTAAGTACTTTCAACAAGTACTTACAGATTGCCAGGCTCTGATTATAATATATGGTGTATGTGGTTAAAACATTTTTTAAATTTGTAGGTCAAATATAAAGGAGTTTAATAAACGATGACAGATTCGGGATTGATCACTTCTTCCTGGAAGGTTATTAAGCACAGGACATGTATCCATAAGTGCTGAGTCGACTATAATTATTACAACATTTTAAATTATACTCTAGTTTTTTAACTATAACTTATCGTAGAAGTGCGACAAATCATTACTAGAGCCTTAAGCTCTACTTCTACAAGGGCACGGACACCTAGTCGCATAGATGTAGGTTATAGGGTTCTTGCTGGGACAACAGACCAATCACCCATTCTAGGTTTAAACGGTCTATGTCGTTTGCGGAGGCTAGCATCCGAGACAATCCGTCTGAGGATATGTCTCCCACATTCTATCATCCGGCTTTCGTTCAAAGTCTTAAGGTTAGGAGTGAAAGTGTGGTTAGGACTCTACACATTTAATATTATATATATATACCATCTATACTATACTATATATATTATAGATAATATATATATATATTAATATATTATATATACCTACCTATATATATATATATTACTATATATTATCATATATACTTTATAGAGTCGTCATATATTATATTATCGCTGCATATAATATCACTAAGATCATACGACAAGGTTTAATAAATCGCCAGTTATTACCTAATTATATTATTAATTATATATACATTATAATATGTATATCAATATATATATATAGTAGTGCATAATTCCGGGCGGCTTGAGCGATATATATTATATATATTCAGTATATATTATTACTATCGTATAGGGCCCTATACAATTAGTTATCACAATTTTAAACTAGGCCAATAGCTAAGTCATTTAATATTATATATATATAGTATGATATATTATAGATATAGATATGATATATATAGTGCCCTATATAATATTATACATAGCTCATATTTATTGATCAGCCTCCTCTATTATACTCATTTATCATCCTATATTCGATTATAAATGCACAGTCTAAAATAAAATTAGATACTATAATACATATTTCATAGTTTAAATACCTACTCAGTGAAGTAAACAATACTGTATAAGTATATATATATATCCTAATCATATATAATATGAGTATATCGGATAGTACTATATATATGGTTAAAGCCGCTCACACGTGACGGCGTATTGGGGTAGGCCGTGAGTATAAAGCAATTGTGCACAACGCCTACATACTGCATTCATTAGTGAACCACCAAAAATATTTAAAAAGTCACGAGCATAAAGCTATAGATATATATCTAGTACGTATTAAGTAGTATATATAACCGTATATATACTCAGTATAGCATGATATAAGTATAACATACATTGATATCTATAATATATATATATAAATATATATATATTGATATGATACTATTATATATATAACTAATAGTATATAATTTCAGATTCAGAATTGACTCACTGATGAGCACCGATTTAAATTTCTATTACGATTCCCTTTTTATCCAATATGACCGATTCGGTGGCAACTTCCTTTATTCTTCATAGAGTAAAAAAAAAAGTTCTCTTTTCCTATATGACAGGCAATCGTCCGCCTCGATTTCGCTGATCTATCTCTTACGGCCCTCGCGACTGAAAATTAGCCAACGTCATTCATTTTTATCTTAAAGAATCCTAATGTATAAAATTAACGATTAGCAAGATATAATGATACAAACTATTATCTAATAATATCGTCACAATAACATAAGAATAACTGCTAGAACTAATTAATTATAGATGTATTAGTGTCTAATTCGTTTACATCGTCGCTATCGTTATACACGACTTATTTAACTTCCTAATTTCATGTTATAAGTAATCGATGTGACTCATCTTCTTCGCGCGATATCAGAGCTCTGCCATACTCGAACTGAAGATTCACGCACTCCTGTCCTAGTCGTAGTAGTAATTGCCTGCTCGGCAACAGTTATGGAGCTTATTTAGCTTGTCAATCTATTACATTGAACGGAGCATTTTCGGTTGGAGGTGGATGAGTAATAATAAGCTTTTTGCATACCTTATTTATTCAAATAGTTATACTGTATTATTACTGATTTGCCGGCGCTTTTAATTAAAAATTGAGCTTGCTTTGAGTTTAATAAATACGGGGTGCGTCGATACTTGACTGAATATCGGTAATTCTCGATTCTAAGTATTCATTAAAGAATTAACACTTCTAATATTTGCCCTGGGATTGGTTCACGGCCGGTAATATTATAATATATACGCATGAAGTATATCTATTCTATACATACTTCTAAAGAGCTCATATGTTATATCGAACGCTATTGAGGTATTATAATGATATATATATTCTATACTAGAACCCTATCCTTATACTATTTAATTATTTATCCCTTTGGGTACATCCGATGATCAATTTATCTCTGTCTATATAACCAGGCTATATTAGTCGATATAAACTGAAATAAAGCTCGCTCCATATATATATATCTATATACGTCATATATCATGGACCGGCCTAGATGAATACATAGTACTTCAGTTACTAACTGATGAGTATTATTAGGACGCATCGTAGAATTTAATAAACATCGCCAATCGGGCTCTATTACATCCATATCTCAGTATTATATCAGTATGCTGATTATTAATATTATATTGATGTAAATTGTAAAGTAAATAACATACTATCTTATATTAATTGTGTATTCTTTATTAGTTCCAATATACATTAGTTATAATTTTATAGTTTCAATTTAATTAATACTTTAGTAGCAAGCTATATATATATTTTATTTATCTTTTATAAATGCTGATAATAATTCGCACATAACTTAGAGTTAATATGACGACGTCGATTAATTTGATAATATACTACACTCTAATTATATCAAATCATAGCTAAATTATTATACCTTATCTGATTAAGTATCTTATTAAATTGTTTAGATAGGACCCAGAAACAGGATGAGGAAAATGATACTCATTCTTCCCGTAATGATACTTATTCACTTCCTCCTCGTCCTCCTCGACAATTTGTGAAATCATGTGAGTGGTGTAGCTTATCTCATTTGGAAGGTAAATGTCTGGGTGTTGTTGTTGAAAAACTCAATCAGTTTCCCTCCACGGTAATAAATAAGCCAGTGGAGAAACCTAAACAGTCTCCATCTATAGTACTAAGTAACTCAGAGGAGAAAACCATTCAGTCTCCATACACAGCAGTACTAAATAACTCTGTAGAAAAATTATTCAGTCTCCCCCCACAGAAGTACAGAAACTGGTGGAGAAACCTATATCAGATGAATCTCCAGTTCTCAGTGTTCAAAGTATAAATGAATCAGTTAGTAGTAATGAAAGTCTGTACCTTCTAAATGCCATCAATCCCAGTGTTCAAAGTACAAACGAATTTCGTTGCTGCTGATGAAAGTCAGTACTCCTTGAAATGAACAATTTCTGCTGAATAAATATATGTAAAACTTCTTCCCAACATTATATATATATATATAATATATATATATATATATATATCTATATATAATATCTAATTATATATATATATATATATATATTATATAATAATATATATATATATAATTTAGATTTGTATAAAGAGTGACACTTTGGTTTATAACTTGATGTTGCCAGGATGTAGTCCTTATTATTATCTTTAGGGCGCTAGATTTTCGGAGTTACGTATTTTACATTTAAAAAAAAAAGTTTTAAACTCCAATATTTCAAGAAGAGCTTAAGGATGGGTTGGTTTGATTTTAGAATCTTAATACTGATAAGATCACTTTGCTTGCTTTTTTTAATGTACTGCAAGTTAATTTTAGAGTCTCAAAAGTGTATTTGTGATACAGAATTGTACTATATATAAATAATAGTTTAATTTTGTATTTCCGTTGTCTTAACGCCAAATTGTCAGAAAAAGGTTTACAATTGTCATGGAAGGCTATCAGGGAATTTTCCTATAAGTAAGTATAGTATATTCGAAAAGCTGGGCTTAAAAGCGTGAACTTGATATTGTAGTTATATTTAATTAAACAATTTACGGCTTTATGGAAAAAATATATTTTTAGGGGCTGCGAGCAGAATGGGGGATTCGTCCCCTGTCAACCCACCGGACGCTGAGAGACCCGACTCCTTGCGATCGCTGCGTATGTGTTGAGGGTATTCTTTTAGTTAAAAAGAAAAGAAAAGGGAACTTTTGGAAAGTAAAGTATCAATTATTGCCTCTATTCAAGATATACTGAGACATTCGATTTTTTTCCCAACCTTGCAAAATCTGTAAAATTTCTCCTTAACATTCTTTTATTTGTAAAGAAAATATTTTTTCATAAAAAGAAATTTAAAAACTAGTATATACATATAGAGTATTACAGAGTTAAACTGACGCCAGTCCGTTAATCGTCTACTATTTGCGGCTTTTTTGGTATTTTTTAACTAATTTTGCCATTTTTTATACTAATGTGCTACTGTTTTTGAACGTTTTCGACACGTGAAATAGTAAGGGAAGTAACGTTTTGACACGGAAAGGTAACGGAAGTAACGTTTTGACACTAAACACAACCTACGATCCGCTAAATTTGTTCCTTTTTTTAGCATTTTTTGGCGCTTTTTTAAGCGTTTTTGTACATAATCCAGTGTCAAGTCCAACTCCGGAGGAATTTTGAGATTTTCCATTGGCAGCCCTGCACGGTGAAGGCAAAGACTTGAAAATTATTTTCGAAGGTTTTGGAAATTCAAGTCATTGTCGCAGCTTGACTTGGAAATTTCCATCATTTCATCAGACTTTGACGTTTGATAACGTCAAACCTAGGGTTTTTTAAGGTCGGCGAGACTGAATTTAAGGTCTGGAAGGAACGACTTCCGAGGTTAGCCTGAACTCAAGGATTTAGCCCCAGAAGTGGGGCGGAGCCCCCAAAGGTTTTTTTTGGTTCCTAAAGGTTTTAAATGATCGATGAGATCATTTTGACACGGTTCCAATCGATTGTATCGGATCGTTACCGCTAAATCGATCTTTTAAAACGTCTTTCTGAGTGCCTTTCTGGTTGGCTATAACACAGAATAAATGTAATTCGAAAGAAAAGTAATACAATAATTACAACATTTCGATTAATCGCTGTAGGTATGGTAGGCCACTTTCCGAGCCAACCTATTTCGCATATGAAGGAATAGAGGATATTTGCTCAAACTTGGTAATTCATTTGTAATGTGATAAACTGATCAAGAGAGTTTTGGTGACCGTAGGTAACCCCTAAGGGGGTGCTGTCCCCTTACTGCCAAGGTCAAATTCGTCCTGACAACCACCTGTTAGGCTTACGTATCGGAGTGAATTTAGATGCTGAGTTATATGATGACGTAATCTCGTCGAAAACGAGATTACGTCCCTCTGCGTCACTCCGTAAGGGGACCGTAGCCCCATCTAAAAAATTAAAGATCGTAGAAAGATTGAAACTTGGAGAAGGATAGAGGAAGTCGGAGTCGGAGACGGTGACGGAGTCGGATTAGGAGACGGAGTCGAGTTGGATTCGAGTCCAGGGACCCTCCGGAGGGGGTCCCCAGTTGAAAATGAAAAGAAATGCATGGAATGCAAAAACAGAGGAAGAAGAAGAAGAAATGAAGAAAGGAAGATGATGGAGGAAGGAAGAAGGGAGGACGGAAAAGAAGAAGAAGAAGCAAGAGGAGTAGGTGAACGGATTCAGGTAGTTGATAGTGGCACCGTCTGGAGCGGTGCAGTGCTTAGGTTATGAATCTTGTGTAATGATACAATAGTTGGTGTCTTTATATATGTTTGCAATGACGCAAGAGAAATGAATATTCAATCAGTCAAAAAATAAAATAAACTAAATAAATAATAATTAAATAAGTAAATAAAAAATAAACTATAAAATTTTTTATTCTTTTTTGTTTATGACTTACAAATTTTGACGTTTTTACAATACCTAGAAGCAGTAAATTCACTAAATCATACCAACTATCCAACCTCCTCCTGACAATCTGTTGATGTATTGAACTATTGATGTAAGTCAATTTTTACTAAGAATTGTAACGTTTTAGATACGCTAAAGCAAGTAAATACATAAACTCAAACCACTATCAACTCCTCCTGACCATTCTGTATCTATTGAGTCTATTGATTAAGTCAAATTTTACGCTAAATTGTAAGTTTTACACTACCTTAAAGCAGTAATCACAAATCAAACCACATCCAACACCCTCCGTCAGTTGTGATCTATTGATCTATTGATCTATTGATTCAAGCACATTTCGAGTATCATTTTGTATAAAATAACATAAAAACAAATTCTTTAATACACTGATCAGCGATATATGCTAACGTAAGAAAGTTTTTCACATTAATAAGATTACTTAGCATCATCTGAACTAAGAAAATAATGTACAGCGACAAACGCTGAACATCCCTTAAAAATGATACAGTCAACATTAAAACAAGTTCCTCACTGTAAACACTAGTAACGTAACTAACATTACAATCCAAAACGTAACCTAGTCACACTTTATTTTTCAAAGCGTATCTCAACATAATAAAAAAGATTAATGACATAACACACACGCACCCCACACAGCACATCACTCAACACACACACACAACACATACACCACACACACACACACACACACACACACACACACACACACACAACACACACACACACACATCACCACAAAACGTAATTTTTACGTTATAAACAAAAACGTATATAAATTGTTCTATTTAAATCAAAAAGTTTTAAAAGAAATAAAAAAAAAAAAAAAAAAAAAAAAAAAAAAAAAAAAAAAAAAAAAAAAAAAAAAAAAAAAAAAAAATTAAAAAAAAAAAATTCATCAAAAAAGAAAAATAAAAATAAATTTTATTTAATAAATTAAAAAAAAAAAAAAAATACAAAAATTAAAATAAAAAAAAATTAAACACAAAGTTAAATAATGCAAATAAAACTTACCAAAAAAAAAAAATAAAAAATGAAAAAATAAAGTATTAAAATCTCAAAATTAAAAATAAAAATACCAGGACTAAAGACAAAAGTAAATTTAAAATTATAAGTTAAAAAATAAAATTAATAAGACAATAAAATGAATGTAAAAGTAAGATCAACAGAGAAACGAAAAATAAAAATACAGTATATGCATGTTTCAACTTAGGAAAAAAAAAATTATTTATTTAGTTTACGTTTATAAAAGAAAATGAGATTTGAAAATATAAATGTTATTCTTCAACATTTAGAAAATTTTATCTTTGCAAGATGCACTGCAATTGACGATATGTACATTGTTAGAAGCAGAAATCTAGTTAGTGTGAAGCAAGTAGTGTAATGAACTCGAATAAATGACACACTCACACATCCACACACACACACACACTAACATTCCTCATCGCACAGACAAAATGCACACATACACACACACCACACACACGCACATAAATAAAAAGATGCACACACACATAGGAATATTTGCTAACGTAACAAAGTGTTTCACATTAAATAAAGCTAACATAGCATCAACTAAACTATAAAATGCACCTTTTCTAACATATATGATTACTGTTTAATTAACATAGTAACATTTAACAAAAATTACAAAACAGTGTATATCTACTGATTCAATTGAATATACTCTAAGTAACAATTTTCACATTAATTGACGATACTGTAGCATCATCTGAACTAAGAAAATAATGTTCAGCGACAAACCTGACACACCTTAAACATTGAATATACAGTCACATTAACAAAGTTCCATACTTAAAAGCAGTAAGTAACTAACCATTAGCATCCACAACGTAACCTATGTCACACTTTTTGTTTTTTCAAGCATAGTCTTCTAACATATTCAACTAAGAATAAATGACATTACACACACCACACACACACACACACACACACACACACACACACCACACAACACACACACAACACACACAAAAACATAAAATTTTTACGTTATAAACATGACAAGTATAAAATGTTTTAGTAAAACAAAAAGTTTTGAGAAATAAAAATAAAAAAAAAAAAAAAAATTAAACACAAAGTATAAATGTAAAATAAAACTTATATAAAAAAAAAAATATAAACAAAAAAAAAATTTAAAAAGTTAAAAATTAAAAAAAAAAAAAAAATTAAAACAAAATAAAACAAAAAAATAAATAAACAAAAAAAAATTTTAATAAAAAATTAAAATTAAAAAAAAAAAAAAAAAAAAAAAAAAAAAAAAAAAAAAAAAATAATAAAATTAAAATGCAACTAATAAAATTAGGTTAAAATTAAAATAAAGTGAAGAGAGAAAAAGATATAAAATTTAGATAACACACAATTAAAGCAAATTGATAAATAGAAAAAAAAAAATAACAAAAAAAAAAAAATAAAGTTAGAAAAATAAATTAAAATAAAAAATAAAAAAAAATAAAAATGAAAAAATAACAAATAAAAAAATAAAAATAAAAAAATAAAATAAAAAAATAAAGTAGAAAAATAAATTTTAAAAATAAAAATATGGAACGATAAAATTTAAATAATAGATTTAAAACAAATTGTATTAATGTAAAGGCAATAGTTTATAAAAAAAAATGTAAAACAGCTATATGCATTAATTAGTCTTAGAAATAAAAAAATTATATTAGTTTAACGTTTTAAAAAGAAAATGAGATTGAAATAATAAAATGGTTAGTCTTCAACATTTATGAAAAAGCGGTTTTTATCTCTTGCATAGATCATGCAATGTGAGCGATATGTGCATGTCTTAGACACAGAATCAGTATGTGAACAGTAGTGTATGACCTAAGATATATGAACAGGGCACTACATACACACACACACAATTGCACATAACAACACACACACACATAGGAATATATGCTAACTTAACAGAGTTTTCACATTATAAAGCTAACATAGCACACCCTGGACTAAAAATATAATGTACAACGACAAACCTAAAGCCACCTTTAACACTGACAAACTGTAGAAACATTATCAATAGTTCGCAACTTGACAGAACAGTAAAGTACTACTACTACACAGTACAAAAAAACGTAACTATTCTACAATTTTTCAAGCATGTCTTTATTAACATATCAATGTTATTTTATCATTAACATAGTAACATTAAGCGAATAGATTTTATCCTTAATTGGAACTTATCTTCATAAAAGATGTCCACTCGTTCGAGTATATACATCATTTGACATATGAATAAACGTAGACATTAGCATAATTCTCTAAGTAACTAACATTACCAACAAAAAATGTAACTCTAGCCACGTTTCTAACACATTCATCGTTCATTGAATCACAGTAGATTATTTGACAAAAAACTCATCATCTTCTCTATAAATCAGTGTTTACTTTCCACATTGTCATAGTAGATATCTTAACATAACGTACTACTTTACGAATATACAGTTCAATCTAACAAGGTATCTAAAGCAATCACTATTACCCGTTCGTTAGAAAACCCAGGGATGCGTCCCTTGAATGGGTGTGAATTCCTTCTGCGAGGGGTGTAAGCGGGCTTTGGCCTCCGAAGGGCTGAGGCTTACCCCTCCCCTGCGGAGGGGTAAAGCCCGCTTACCCCGTTTGTTATGTGTGTGTGTGTGTGTGTGTGTGCGTGTGGTGTGTAGATTTATTTTAGATTGATAATGTTAGAGAATCTGGAAAATTTCAGAAGGGAGTAGGTTACGTTTTGGGATGTAATTAGTTTAGTTACTTATGTTGTTAAGTGGAGGAACTTGTAAGTGTTGAACTTGCTTATTCATCTTTTAAGGTGTGTCGCTGTACATATTCATAGTTCAGATGATGCGAAGTAATCTTATTAATGTGAAAACTTGTTATGTTAGCATATATTCGCTGATCAGTGTTAAGAATTTGTTTTTTATGTTAGTTTTATTTATCCAAAATTGATACTCGAAATGTGACTTGAATTCAATAGATCATAGATCAACTAGATCATCAACTGGACTGGAGGGTGTTGATGGTGTTTGGATGTTAGTCGATTTACTGCTTTAAGGTATGTAAAACGTTACAATTTTTAGTAAAAATTTGACCTTATCAATAGATCATAGATCAAAGATGGTCAGGAGGGAGGTTGGATAGGTGGTTTGATTTACTTGATTTACTGCTTTATGGGTATGTAAAAAAATAAAATATTTTAGTAAAAAATTTGACCTTAATAAATAGATCAATCAAGAGATCACAGATGGTCAGGAGGGAGGCTGGATAGTGGTATGATTTAGTGACAAAGCCCGCTATGTATGTAAAAACGTAAATTTTAAGTCATAAAACAAAAAAAGAAAAAAGATTTTATTTATTTATTTATTCTTTAATTTATTTATTTATTTAATTTTTTATTTTATTTTCTGATGATTCCCTTTACCTTTATTTTCGAAATCTATAGACCAATAACATATATAAAGACACCATAGTATCATTACACAAGCATTTATTAACTAAACACTGCCCAGGTCCAGCACCGGTGCCACTATCAACCTCTGATCCTTCAGGCTCCTCATTCCCTTCATTCTTCTTCCCTTTCTTACCGTCCTCCTTCCCCTTCTTCTTCTCATTCTCCTTTTCTTCTTTTTCTTCTTCTTCCTTATATTTTTGCATCCCATGCATTTCTTCTTCTTTTCACCTGGGGACCCCCCCCGGGGTCCTGGATCTCCGAATCCGAATCCAACTGCAGACTCCGTCTCGAATGCCCGAACTCCAACTCCGTTCAGACTTAACTTTTTAACATACTTGAAATGTTTTTCAATCTCTACGATCTTTTTAATTTTTAGTGGGGCTACGTTCCCCTTACGGGTGACGCAGAGGAACCTAATCTCGTCTCCGACGAGATTAACGTCATCATATACATCACCTCCAAATTTCATTGCCGAAACGTTAAGACTAAACATGGTTTTTCATGACGAATTTTTGAACCTTGGCGTCTTACGGGGCAACCACCCCTTAAGGGTGACCTAGCGGTCACCAAAACCGTCTGTGAGTCAGTTTATTCACTCCAATTAAATTACCGAAGTGTTGAAGCAAAGATCTCTATTCTTCAATATTGAAATAGGTTGGTTCGGAACGTGGTACCTACACTATTGCGATTTAATCGAATGTTAATTATCTTGTAATTATTTTTCCTTTCGATTAACCATTTTTCTGTGTTTTAAGCTCAACCAGAGCAACGTAGAAAGACGATTCTTAAAGATCGATTAGGTGTGTAATCGATCACGATAAATCGATTGGAGCAGTCAAAAAATGATCTAATCCGATTCATTTAAAATCTGGACCAAGAAAAACGCTTTGGGGGCTCCGCCCACTTTTGGGGGTGTAAATCCCTTGAGTTCAGGCTTAAAAACTCGGAAGTCGGTCTTCCAGACCGTTAATTCGGTCTCGCCGACCTTAACAACCGCCTAGGTTGTGACGTATCAATAGCGTCAATAGTCGATTGAAATGATGGAAATTCTCCAAAGTCAGCTGCCTGACATGAACTGGATTTCCACAAAACCTCGAAAATGGTTTCAAGTCTTTGCCTTCGACTTGCAGGGCTTGCAAAGGAACAATCCCCAAAATCCTCCGAGTTTGGGGATCTTGACTGGATAATGGACCAAACGGCCAAAAAAGCGCTCAAAATATGCAAAATATGACGAAATTTAGTCGGATTAGGTTTGCATATTTAGCGTCCAAATCTGATTTCCGTTCTTTTCCTGTCAAAACGTTACTTTCTCGTTTACTTTTTCCGTGTCAAAAATCGTTCACTTCCGTTCACTATTTCCGGTGTCAAAGTTAAAAATAGCCAAATTAGTAAAAAATTAGCTAAATTACGTAAGAAGTACAAAAACACTTGTTTTGTACCGGATTAACGGATTGATCTTCAAGATAAAACTGTATACTACTCATATATATATATATAATCCTTAGTATATATATATAGTTCCTCCCCAGGTGAGTAATATGTGGCTACCCATGCTATGAGTTTAAATAGATTGAGAACAACAAGTCTTTAAGGTTTGATTATCTGAGACCAGCAAGGTTTAAGGATATACACTCTGACTATATTAACTTTGACAGCAGTAATAATAAATAAAGAATAGAATAGGAAAAAACTATCAATGCAACTCTATAGAGAAACTCAGGAAACAATCAACAAATGAAAAGGCTGCACAACTATGAACAATATATATATATTAGATAAATTTCTTTACAACTTCTTAGCAACGAATATGATTACATACTTTACCATATATTACTGCATATCTTCTGTTGGGTTGGAGGGATTTGTTTTCGGAGGGGGTTGGAATTCTGCTGCCTATTATCTCGGATGATAAATATTGAGATTTGAGATTTTTAAGGAAAAAGTGAGATTCCTTAGATTTACTTTAGAATTTGTATGTGAGATGTAGGCCAATATTTATAGACGCCAATTTAGCCTGCTATTTTTTTGAGTTTCAAGCAATTTTGGATAAGTGTCTCTTTAGTATCTAAGCTCCTTTCAAAAAATTAAACGAAATATAACTTTTGTAAGGGAAACCCTGTCGGCGTAATTTTTCAAGTAAAAAGCCACTAAAGCCACCAATATTTACTGGTGTCATAAAATAACCAATAAGCACACAGACAGAATGAATCACGTTACCCATAGCGTTTTATTACAACCAATGGGAGTTTATTGCTTATATATATATATATATATTATATATATAATATATATATACTAATATATAATGATATATTATATTATAAAATATATTACTATATATATATTATTATTATATTAATATATGATACAGTGTTTGGCCCGCAACCCAAAAATAATTGCGGCGCAATCGCAATCGCAATTCGTAAGAAATAATTGCGATCGCAACCGCAAACGCAATTGACGGCTTATACGCGAATTGCGGTTCACAACCGACAAATCGCAAACCGCTCACTTATTGTAAGTAACAATATACTTAAAAAACAAGAAAAATTATACATTAATCGAAAGCAACCACCTATATATAAATATCAATATATATTATATATATAAAATATAATTATAAATATAGTATATAGTATAATATATGAATTTATTTATATATAATATTACTATATATATATATAATATATATATATATATATATATATATATATAGTATATAACTATATATATTATTAGTGATGACCTGATGTCAAAAATTTGAGCTGTTTGCGTATGCGGACTGTAAGGGATGAGCATGCGGAATGAGATCTTAAAGTAGGAATTGAGGATGCGGATGCAGCATCGGATGCGGCATGTTTACACTTTTGAAGTTTGAGATTAAAATTATAAATATATAGTATTATAATACTATTATATATATATATTTTAAAATATATATATATATATATATATATATATATATATATATATATACGTATATATTATATATACCTATATATATATAATAATATAATTTATATATTATATATATATAATTATATAATATATATATATATATATATGTATAATAATATATATATATATATATATATATATACCGTATAATATAATATATAGTATATATATAATATTATATTTACAGTTATCACCACCACTCACCGTCAGGAGCCCTATTCAAGGTAGGAGTGTAATTCAGATATTCATCAACTATCGCAAACTACGCAGATGAGCCAGCAAAAACGCAGGCTTTAAAGTGAGAGCGATTAATTCAGCAGGAAAAACAGAAGACGGAAGAGACGACTTCCTCAGACACAGGAGGTGCAGGTAAAGAAATAGAAGCACCGCAGCGAAAAGCCTGGAGTTACCATAATACCAACACAAAACTCATGCGCTGAATACAGCACCCTTTTGCACGAGGCGCGTCGGATCGTAAGGTGAGGTGGTACGCGAAGTTTATAAGCTCCCTCGAGCACCTGCCACCTGCGGTCCCTATAGAAAAGAGATAAAGCACCAACCATCGCGCCGCAAAGATATGAGGGTCAAGTGAACTGAAAGTGCAGAACAGTTTATAGCCTTTTGGCCTTTGCCTCAAACCCTATCCAAAAGCCGGGTGCAACCAGAGCCCCATATATGAGACAGTACTCCATACAAGGGTGATAAGGCTCTTATAGCTGGAGCAACCGAGAAGAGGGAAAAAAAGTCTCGCAGCCTAAAAGAACTCCAGTTTCTTTGAAGCCGCCCTAGCACCCGTTGTGATGTGAAGGTTTCCTTCGACATTTTTTTGTTTATGTAGAGGCCAAGGATTTATATTGTAAACAGTAGAGACGAGAGAACCGTCGAAAGACAGGATAGGAAAGTTAGAAGGGTTTTAGCAGAGGAATTTGTTAGGAGGTCTGGTTTTTAAAGAACTGATTTCACCA
>JABUQX010018380.1:35000-47768 GCA_015478945.1 Trachelipus rathkii
ATGTAATAATCTATAAAGTGTTTAGAAGTAAAGTTAATAAAAGCCTCAAAGTATATGTATATAAATAAAGACAATGTGATAATGAATATAGTAAATAGGCTATAAAAGCTATAAATATATAAAAAGCTAAATGATGTATAAAAAGCATATAGTATTAGTTAAAAAATAACAAAGTGTAAAATTCAAATAAGTCTGAATAATCAAATGCCTAAAAGCAAGTTAGATAATAAAATATATCACAATATGGTACTCTATAATAAATTACAATAGTGAAACACAGTTTAAAAATATACTAATATAAGAATTTAAGATAATCAAATGAGTTAGTGAAACAGAGATCAAATGATGCAGCTATATATGTAAAAGAGCAAGGTGTAAAAAGCAAGGTGTAAAAGGCAAGGTTATATATATAATGTATAAAAAGCTAATGAGCTGTAAAGCATAAATTGATAAAAAGCGAAGTAAAAAGTCAAAGTGTAAAAGCAAGTGTAAAAGCAAAGTCTGGAAAATCAAAGTGTAAAAAGCAAAGTGTACAAAAGACAAAAAAGTTAAAGAATGTCGTAATAAGCAAAATGAGTTATGTAGTAAAATGACCAAGGTGTAACCCAATGTAGTGATAATAAAGCTCAAGTGTAATAATACAAAAAGAATGTTAAAGTGAGATTAGCAATGGTGTAAAGATGACAAGGATAACTAGTATAAATATAGCAAACGTTTAGTAAAAGTACATAAGTTGTTAAAAATCAAGGATAGAGTAAAAATCAAAAAGTGATTATCCCTTATGTATTATAAATAAAGGTTGTAAATAATGAACCCAGCTACCAGCTCTAAATAGTGCATCCGTAAAGCTATAATGTGTATGTAAAATCAATAGGTTTTATTAAAAATAAATATAGGTGTTATAATAGCTAATAGTAAGTTAAAGGCAAATGTGTAAAAGTCACGAATGTAGTAAAAAGCTAAATGATGTTAAAAGCAAATGATGTGTAAAAAGATCACATAAAGTATCGAAAATCAAGTGATGTAAAATAGTCACAAAGTATAATGAAAAGAGTGTTTCAGTTGATGTTTGAAAATAGCAAAGTGTATAAAGCTATAGCTTATTATCAGTGCTCCACCAATGCCATATAACAATGCGTATATGAAGAGATAACAAGAAAGTGACGTAAAAAACATAGCATGCTGGTAAAGAATAGAGTATAGTATTAAATATTCATAACAAAGTGATCTTGAAAAAAAATAAATGAATCACTCTCATTACAAGAATCGTAATAAGAGTGCAAGTCTTTTCTATATCAGGTAGAAAATCAGATGTGTCGTGCAGAAAATCTCAACATAGAGGCTGTGTCAAAGGCAAAGTGTCAAAAAGCACAAAAAGTGTAAACAGCAACAATCTTGTAAAATAGCAAGATCACTCAGGTGTAAAAGACCAAAGATGTTTAGGATTACAAACCTTGTCTACACAACACATGAGGCTATACAAACAAATACTCCTCTATCAGCAAGCAACACGGCCGTTATGTCAAGAAATTCAGGCAGCTGTAACTATACGCTCTACAGAGTGTATAAGGCAATACTTGAGTCACACATCTAAAGATAGTGCTTTCTCATCGAGTGCCACTTATATCGTTGAGTAGAGCGAGAAGTAGTCAAACTCTCAACGTAAAAAATGCTCTATCTTTCGGTCTGCGCTACAAATGCAAGGTGTAGACAAGAGCAGAGATTTGTCCAAAAACGACTAACGACCAGTGCCAAATGAATATCAATATCATCCGTTATGTTATAAAAGCAAATGATGATTGTTAAATAAGCATACAGGGTTTGTTATAAAAATCAAATATATTGACAGCAAGGTTGTATATCAAAACAATGGCGTAATTTCATCATATCAAGAACATTTGCTTGTGCCATATCAAACAGACTGTCCAAATTATTAACAAATGCTTTTTCACGTTCTCTAAAGATCTTCGGAGATTTTTTTACATTTCTTTTTTGTAGATTTTTCTATTCACAATATAGGTTTGTTAATTGTCTTGCACAGTTGGCAAATAATTTTGTAAATGAGACAATTTTATTAACCAAAGGAAATATTTATCCTAGTATACCGGATATTAAAATATTATAAAAAGCCTTCCCTTACACTGAATTGCCTAAAATATTTTGAATAAACTTTATAATAAGTTAACACATGATCTTTCAACTTCAGAAGATGAAATACTTAAATTGGTCCTTTTTTTCTTTGCGTTTCACACATTAAAACATTTTAAGTCTCACAAGACATTATTTTCAAGCTAGAGATATTCACATATCTAAAAATAACTTCAACACCGAGACTGTGTTCACTCAATAAGCTAATAACTAATCTTTAAAATTATATGTAGCTTCTAAATACTCACTCTATCCTTTTAAACATCCTTTACCATAATCTCTCTATTAAACCAATTCATCTCTACTCTTCTTAAATCTATTACGCAATAAAAATCCAATAATATCGCAATATATTCAATAAGTATGAACCTCACCACTTCTTCTACTTTCACAATCCCCATAAATAATCTATCTAAGCACCTCTCACTGCCATCATCATACTCGATTCTTTAATCATTAAATATACATCCATTTATATCAAAATTGAATTAACCACGTGAGACATATAAATCAATTCAATAGTCAAATTGCATTTAATAATCAAATAAACTAATCATCATATTCGTAAATTACTATTTATATTCAAACGCTCTCCATCTCATATATTACGATAAATTACATCACTTGTAGAATTTCAATTCAGAAGAATTTAATTACTAACATATTATATAATATTATATAATGAGTAACTATACATACCTGCCATAGTAGACTTATCTCATATAAATCCTGTATCGTACGCCTATATATACTTATATATATATTATATAATATATATTTATTATAATAATAATACATATATTATATCTAATATTTGGTAAACTATTAGGTATACAATTGTGTGCGGTTACAATCCGCTCGTTCTTACACGTATATCTAATCTCGATTCCGTATCGCTACGTCAAGCTAGCACAGCAACGTTATCACTATTATCGACATATCAATCAGAAGACCGATATTCACTATTCAATACTAACATCTCTAAAGCAATTATAGGTCAGAATCTTCTATTGTTTATCTTCTTACTTTATCTATCTTTATTTATCAACAATATTGTTACTGTGCATAATGTAATATTAGGATATCACATTATCTTCATTACTAAATAACGAACCACGTATTTAACCAATAAGTTTCATCTAGTCTCACACTCATAGATATATACGTCCACATTACTTTCCGACGAAAATAATACAGTGCATATATGTATCCCTAGTGTATATACATAATCTAATTAATTATTTGTTCCCATATAATACTCATTTACCATTATATCCCAATAATCCATACTTCCTTATATATGTATAGTGTCTATATATTGCTATCCTCCAATTGTTCGGAACTATATAGAGTCTGGCATAAATCTTTGATTCCACAACTTCTCTCTTTCAATAAACTCCTCTCTTTCAGTGAACTTCTGTATATATTTAACTGGATTATGTGAACGACAAATTATTTATTTTCATCCTTCAATATTCTTCTCTTTCCTTCTACACAATCTTGTAGTTCTTAATTTTAAAACTATTTTTGAGGTGAAATATCAATAATTTCGTCTATCTTATGTTAATTTTGACAAAAGAAACTATTATTCTCCTAGTGAGAAACATTAATAAATATTTCATGTAAGCAATGTTGTTCTATTAATTTATATATTGAGATCTAACGTTTACTTCAGTGTAAGAAAGCAAGTCACTTGTCTAGTCAATAATTTAATAAGTCACTCACATGTGTGTAGCAGAATTATACAGTTACTAATGAAAATTACTGTTATGTGATATGATGTGCTCCTTTTGTAGTGTAGGAAAATCAGATAGAATTTGTTTAATAAATTATGATACGTTATTTTAATAAAGAACTTTACAGTAGATTTAAATTATATAGATTATATTTCGAGTGAAAATTCAAAATATTGAGTGAAATTAATATTTAAAATATTGAATTGATTAAAAATACTCTATTTATTACTTTGATATTTTTAATCAAGTTAATATATCATTACAATAGTGTCACTCACGTATATGGTGAATGCGATAGCCACCTACAATATATAGAAGACAATACGAAGCCTATTTTCTCATAATTACGTTAATGCTGAGAATAAAATTTATTTATCATTTAAACACTCTAATATTAGGTAAAAGAAATTTATTTCCTCCCTTAATTTACAGCTATAAATGCTCATCTTCTTAAGAAAACTGACTAATACTATAGTATTAACTGAGTATAATAACATAGAAACTCATTTTATATATCGAATAATATTGTTCTCACCCAAAATCATAGATAATAGTAGTAAATCACTAGATCTTCAGGCTAGTTATATAATACTATAGGAATTGACAATTTATTCTGTTATTGACATCTTCTACTAAACCTACCTTATTAATAGAATAAATTCTAATCTTATTAATCACCAGTATTCTTTTACATATATGTATAAGTGAATTTGAGTGAGTTACTTAAATCATTAACTCTCTAACGTATTAAATTTCAATTACTTTTAATAATATATCTATTAGTATATATATTACTTAATTACATACATATGTAGTTATTGATCGTATATTATATTGTGTATATATTATTTGCCGTGGGTAAATAATTATTTTTATGCATATTTGTTTTAATAATTTTTATTCAGATCTATATTGAGTGATAGAGTCTTGAGAACAAAGGAGAGAAACTTTTATTTATATTCTAGATAAACATTTGTTAAATTAAGATTATTAAATGTTATCATATTAACTCTATTAATATCAACAATATAAAAATTATAGAGTATATATTATAATATAATCTAGCGATGTATAAAGTCACAATAGTAGTAAATAAGCATAAAAGTGTACAAAGTACAGCAAAGGTGTAAAAGCCAAGGTGTAAAAACAAGGTGAAAAGGCAAGTGTTAAAGAAAAGTGTACAAAAAAAGAATTGTAAAAGCAAGGTGTAAAACAAAGGTGTAAAAGCAAGGTGTAAAAGCAAAGTATAAAAGCAAAGTGTAAAAGAAAAGTGAAAAAGCAAAGTGTAAAGGAAAAGTATAACAGCAAAGTGTGAAAGCAAAGTGTAAAAGCAAGGTGTAAAGGCAAAGTGTAAAAGCAAGGTGTGAAGGCAAAGTTTAAAAGCAAGATATAAAAGGAAGGTGTAAAAGCAAAGTGTAATAGAAAGGTGTAAAAGCAAGGTGTAAAAGCAAAGTGTTAAAGCAAGGTGTAAAAGCAAGATGTAAAAGCAAGGAGTAAAAGGAAAGTGTAAAAGAAAAGTGTAAAAGCAAAGTGAAAAAGCAAAGTGTAAAAGCAAATTGTAAAAGCAAAGTGTAAAAGCAAAGTGTAAAAGCAAAGTATAAAAGCAAAGTGTAAAAGCAAAGTGTATAAGCAAAGTGAAAAAGCAAAGTGAAAAAGCAAAATGTAAAAGCAAAGTGTAAAAGCAAAGTGTAAAAGCAAAGTGTAAAAGCAAAGTGTAAATGCAAAGTGTAAAAGCAAGGTGTAAAAAAAAGGAGTAAAAGCATTGTATAATATATTATATAACATATATATATATATATATATATATATATATATATATATATATATATATATATATATATATATATATATATATATATATAATATATATATATATATTATATATATATTATATATATATATATATATATATATATATATTATATAATATATATTTATATATATAATATAGATATATATATATATAGATATATATAAATATATTAATATATATATTATATTATTAAATATATTATATAATATAATATATATATATATATATAATATATATATATATATATATATATATATTAATAATATATATATTTTATAAATATATAATATATATATATATATATATTATATCTTAGATATATATATTATATTATATATATATTAATATTATAAATATATTTAATATATAAAATATAATATATAATTAAATATATATTATATATATATAATACTATATATATAATTATAATTATTTTATGATATATAATAATTAATTAAAATATAAATATATATTATATTAATATATACTATATTTATATATATATAAGATATATATTATAATATATTAATATATATTAATATATATATATTATATATATATATATATATATATAATATTATAATATATTATATATTAAATAAATATAATATATATATATAATATAGATTATATATATATAATTAATAATATAATTATTTATAATATATAATATTATATATATCCTAATATATATATTAATATATTATTATATATATATTTATATATATTATATAATATACTATATATATAATATATAATACTATATATATATTATAACATTAAAGAATATATACTATATAATATAATTAAATATTAATATTAATAATATATATATATATATAATATAACATATATCCGTAGAATTATCACATTAGATGCATAAGTAATATAAATATATTTTATATTTTACTATATATATAAATATTAGATAATATAATATTATTATATATAATCATGTACGATCCGTGACATCCGGTCAATCGAACACCGTTTTTCACTCTCAAAAAGTATAATAAATATTTGCTTTATTAAACTATAGATCATAATTTACTATATTATATATGGTTATTAAGGGACGAATACCGTATGTAATATTTTCAAAGTCTGTATGTGATTATTATATTAGAGGGGGTCAACCCCCCTATAGTAGCGTAGGCCGCTTACAGCCCGCGTTTTTTATACACTCACTTTTTGCTTATTCTCCTAACCTCATCAGAATGTGATATAAAGTGTGAAACCTAAGCAGTATTACGAGGCACAGGGTAGTCGTGTCGAATAGGGAAAGTGGAGTAAATATAGCATAGGGTGAGATCAGAAAGGATCTAAGCAAGGCTCAAGTTGCTGACAAAGTTGAGACGACGTCGAAACGAGCAAGAGTGTAAAATAGATCAGTATGATAACAAGTCATAGGTTTGATTAAAAAAACATGTAGTATACAGAAGGTCGTATAAGATAGACAATTATTGTTAAGAAGGAAGCAATCGAAATACGTGGGTAAATCACACGTGTAAGAAAAGCAAAAAGGTGTCCTGGTAAGGGATACCGTTTTTATAGTGCAACGAGCGTGCTGTATAAAGCTATCAGAATCGGCTAAATAAAAATGTAAAATCAAAATTGTAAGAAGCAAGTTAAAATCACAGTGGAAAATCAAAGTATTGAAAACAAAGTGTAGAGCGTCATAGTCGAGTGCTAAAAGCACCACGTGTAATGACTGCAACAGTTTATAGATGTGACCAGACAGCCAAGCTCGTGTTAAAGAGCATACGGTATGATTAAGAGTGGCATAAAGGATGTGTTAAAAGGCAAGATGAAGTAAAAGCAGATGGTTGATAGAAATGCTATTAGTGTAAAGCAAAGTGATAAAGGTAAAGCTCAAAGTTTAGAATATCGAAGTATAGCGTGTCACAGATGAGCAAGTCCCGTTCGAAAAGACAAGGGGAAGCTGTCAAAACCATATGTGCTCTTAAAAAACGCAAACATTGAGATTGAGAAAGAAAGCATAGAGATAGTGGTAGGTAGAGGTGCTAACGTGTAAGATATGCAGTATGTGTGAGTAGTAGAAAAGCAATGGATATGTAATATATTCGAAGAGTTGTCAAGAGGCAAAGTTAAGTCCTCACACACAAGGTCGACACACGCCAAGGTTGCTGAAGGACGCCTAACTGGTTAAATAGCAATAGTGTAAATCAACAATGTGTAAAAGAAAAGTTATGTAGAGTAAAGTATGTAAAGGCAAATATGTTTATTAAACAATAGATTGGTGTGTAAACCATATGTTTTAATAATGAGTTATGTTATTGGATCTGTATTTTTAAGTTTTTTAATAATGTTGAATACTTATAACTATCAAGATAAATATATATTTAATAGATTTATAAAAAAATATATACATAATAATTTTCTATTTTCTATGCAAAAAAATATAATATATATATAATATATAATATTAAATCATCATACGAGATTTTTAATATTTATTAAAATCTATACTCAAATAAATACGTTTAATAATACTTTTCCATATTATAGTCTCTCATAGCTCTCTAGTAACATTCTTAAATCAACATCAATATTCAATATTACCACTCTCCACTTCATCACTACTACTGTATCTCAAGATCTGTGATTATTATGATATCGATACTTGATTAAGTATCAATTTGACTAAATTATGTAATACGTTATTTACATACCATAAATAAAGTCAAGTTAAATTCGTAATCAAACACCATCTACATCTTTATATACCTTTCACTTATTCAATCCTCCTGTCCTCAGATTAGCGATCTATTGATCTATATTGTAATAAGTTCAATTAATTTATTATTAACTATAATAATTATATTTTACTATAGATTTACTACATACCCTATAAAGCAAGTATAAATCTTAAGTAATATCCTAAAACACACCATATCTATCATTCTCACATGTCATCCTCCTGTCCAGTCGTGAATCTATTTGATCTATTGATTAAAGTCAATTTTCATATAAAATATGTAACGTTTTACATACACTTAATAGTTACATGATTATATCAACTTAATATAGACCCACTTCCAACCGTGCATTCAATCCCCTATCACTGACAATAAAACCATCTTAAATGATATACTAATATTGTTAATCTATTGTAATTAAGGTTACATTATATATATTTACTAATAATTATTTAACGTTATTTAAGTTAGTTCCAAAGCAGTAACATCACTAAATCAAACAACTATCCAACCACACCATTCTCACCTTTCATTTAAGATAATTACTTATAATCTAATGATATCTATTGATCAAGTACACATATAATATTTGAGTGATTATACATATTATTATTAGTGAATAAATATATACTATTTATATATAAGAAATAAATTCATAGTTATTTTATATGATCAAATAAGAGTCAATCAATATATGTCAACCCCGCTAACAAAGTATTCTGAAAATTTAATAATAAACGCGATTAATAATTAATAACTTATAATACACACATGACAAACTAGTAATCACATATCTTAAAAAGTAAATAATGAAACTGTAACACTACAGTTATAACTCATAAACTTAACTATTATTTCACATAAAGATATACATTAAACTTATAAAATATTAACCCTATTTAACTGATAAGCTCCTATATAATACAATATATATATATAGTAAAATTAATAGAATTTGTTTTTCTCTAATAAATTATTATTTTATCTGTATGTAAATTAACCATATTGATTATATTATAGTAAGGTATTTACTATAGAATATACAACTAACTATATTAGCATTGCACTATTGATTATGTTAAAACTGTGTGTATAGTAAATAAACATAATTATCAGTAAAAGGAAAGTAGCTGAAATTTAACAATATAGTCGTATACGTGTATAATATCGTACTCAATACCAGGCATACTCACATAAGGATGAGAAATTTAAATATAATATTTCTTTAATATATATACTTATATAATTATAATGTGCTTATATATCAGTACCTGTATAGCAAATGAGATATAAATAAAGTCACATAATAAAAATATTAAAAATATTTTAATAAGGTAAGATCATTTTATTTATAACTAATAATTATATTATTAAATTTTATATGTAAGTATATATAAATATATAATATAATATTATATATATACTATATTATTATATATATATCATATATATATATACTATATTATAATAAATATAATAAACTATATATTAACATTATTAGATTATCATATAATATATATATAATTATATATACAATATTATTAATTATATATATAGTATATAATATATATTAGTAATCTAATATAAATTAATATAATATATATATAATATATATCATATATCAAATATATATATCAATAAAGTATTTATAATATATATATTATATATATATAATATATAATAATATTTAATTATTTAATTTAATTTACTATTACAATATAAATATGACTATTTAATTAATTTTATATTATTATATTCCTCTTTCTGAATATAATATATATATATATATATATAATATATATTAATATATATTAATATATATTTATTATAAATATATAATTATATATTAATAATCATATATATACATATAATAATATAAATATAATATTATATATTATATTATTAATTAATAATATATATGACGTAGTACCTATATTATATATAATAGTATAAATATACTTACATATATAATATAATATATAATATAATATAATATATCATTATTATATAAATATATATAATATTAATATATAATTATATATATATTAAAATATATATAAATATATAATATATTATATATAATATATATATATCTAATATAATCATATTAAATATATATATAAATATATATATAATATATCTATAATATATAATTATTCATATACTTATATATATATATATATAATAATAATATAATATATATATAATTATATATATATTATAATATATATATATTACACATATACAATAAATATAATATACTAATATAATAATAGTTGTTAAATCATATTATATATTTATATTATAATAATATACGGAATAAATAAATAAAAATAATAATATATATATTATATATAATATATATTATATACGTATAATTATAATATATATATATATATATATATTATACTATATAATAATTTTAATATATATTAATTTATATATAGTAATAATATTATATATTATATATATTATTAGGTAAGTGTTAAAATGACAGTTGTACAACTGATAGTTTAAAAGCAAATGAGTTAATGAACAAGCAATGAGTTGTAAATAAGCAGAGTGTATAATAAACCAAGTGTTAAAGCGCAAGTGAGATTGTTAAAAAGCCATAAGTTAGTTAATATAGCCAAGCTCGTAATGTGAGACTCAGGTGATCTAGATAAAGCATAAGGTGTAACTAGCAAAGTGGAAATCAGCAAAAAGTGTGCTATGTGTACATAAGAAGACATACAGTGAGTACAGAACACAGTGTTAAAGCAAAGTGTAAAAGTAAGTGTAAAAGCAATGGGGTGTAAAAGCAAGCTGATAGTCAAAAGCACACCACAAGATAGTAGAAAGAAAGACGTCATATCTCGGATTGAGCTCGCTCTCACACATGAGCACTCGCCGAACTTAGTACGAGAGGTCAAAATTATGCATAATCACAAGAACGACTAATAAACAAAGCTTAAACCGAGTAATAACTAGGGCAAAGTTTACCACAAATCATATATACACCCACTTATGTCACATGACTGTGTCCAACTGTCATTCAGAATGTAGATAATCAGCAGGGCGTAAATAGTGCAGGTGTAAGTCAAATGCGAATCGTGAACATATGACGCTCACAAGAGTATAGGTAGCAAACTAAACCTGTGCATACTATAGCTATGAGGCTGTAGAAGCAAAGATTAAGAAAAATGTCACTCAGTCGTATTCATACTCGCTCTTGCTTAAAACCTTTAGATGTGTTATAAGATCAAAAAGCTCGAGATTCACACACATCGATGCTGCATGTAGACCTCTTTAAGCATTGTTGGTTATTCTTCAAAAGACTGAAGGTGAGAGAGAGCGCGCCATGAATAATATGTATACGAGCAAAGTGTATTGTAAGACAGAACTAATAACATGTAATTCAATCGTCTTGAATAGCTGTGCATAGAGCAAGTGACAGACGTTGCGTCGATCAAATAACATAGCGTAGAAGCACCGTGTAAAAGCAAAGTTGTCTGAAACATTCACAGTGATTTAAAGCCAAGTACGGTAAAATCTACGAAGAGTATAAACGATGCACATGTTCTGTTCCTCACCACAAGGCTCTATTAGAACTGAAAATCGTGATAGAGCTGATCCAATGTTTATACATAATCACGAAAGATGTTAGATAAGATAGAAGTTGTAAAACAAATGTTACAATTCGTTTGTGAGAAGCTCTAAGATGTGATAGGGACTCAGCATTCTGTAAATTATTACACTCTCTTCTCTCCTCTCTCTCTTTCTCTTCTCTCTCTTCGTCTTGAATAGTCCTCCAGTGCTTTCGTCTTACTCTACCTCTATAGGCTTTAATCATCGCTCTCTAATGTCACTCTCTTTGTATACTAGCTAACTCTCCTCTCTCTCTCTTCATCACATTTCTCTGAAATCATCGTTTCGTAACTCTACTCTTTCTATAGTTTTTATATTTATATTTTAAGTATATTTTTTAATTATTTTTATGTTATTTATATATTTATTTATATTGTTTATTATTTACCACCATTTATCAATATATTATTTTATAATAATATATTATTATATATATATATATTATATTATATATATATATAATATATTAATAGTATAATATATAAATACTTAATATAATTATATAATATATTATATATTTATAATATATATATATATATAATATGCAAGTGAGACGTCAAAGCCCAAAGGTCTCTTTCGTCATATCCATAATAATAACCTCGTGTATCTGAGTATTTAAAAACGTGTATATAAATGGGGATATAATCGGGGGATAAAAATTATCTTACTGCATTTTTCTTCTGAATACGATATCTCTCTGTAATACTATATCTCTCTGTGTGTT
>JABUQX010018381.1:0-15000 GCA_015478945.1 Trachelipus rathkii
AATTATACTGGAAAGGAACTTTAAACTTATATATCAAATCGACGTACAAAAATATATTTAGATTACGTATATATATATCTCTTAAATACTATCTATATAATATATATATATAGGGTTACGCACTTTTCTTATAAAATTATTCTCAAACTACTTCATATGATATACTTTAACAATCTGCATAGAAGTATTCTACATGGATATACAGCATATGAGCAATATACGACTAAATTAATTATTATGTTTATGTCAAATATATAAGATCTGTATTGTTAACTATTACAAACTACATTTAAAAATATAGATATACTTACATTATAAATATAAATTAATTTCATATTTTATTATTCACCATTCTTCCTTATTTTATCAATATACTTTATTATTGTAAATTATAATAATAATAAAGCCTCTAATGATTAAATAATATTTATATTAATATCATATTATAATATTTTTTTATATTATTCAAACAATTCCTTACATAAAAGTAATTTATGTCAGAAATAATGAAATTATAATAATAAAAAGATATGCTCCAATAACTTCATAAAATATTCTTTAAGTGTGATGATTATATAACTACTGTTATATATATATTAATTAATATATATATATATATATTAATATATTATATATATTATATATAATATATATTATAATATAATATATATATAATATATATATATATATTAAATATATATAATATATATAATATATATCATATAATATTAATATTATATATATATATATAATATATATATCACCATACTCAATCCTCACTATATATATATATATATATATATATAATATAATATTAATATTAATATATATATATATATTATATATATATATATATATTAATTAATATACAGGATAAATATATATATATACTATTATATATATATATAATAATATATATTATATTAATAATATATATAATATATATATATATTATTAATTATATATATTATATAATAATAATATAATATATATAAATATATAATTATATATTTATATATATTAATATATATATATATATATATATAATTATAATACTTATATATTAATATTTATATATATATATAATATTATATTATATATATATATATATATTATAATAATATATATATATATATAATATACTCTATAAATATATATATAATATAATATAATATACTATATATATATTATATAATATATATTATATATATATATATATATTATATATATATAATATATAATTAATATATTATTTAATAATACATATTATATATATATATATATATGATTAATACTAAATATAATCAGTATTAAAAACTTACTTTTACGTATTATGTTTTATAATGTGTGATTTCTATTATATTACCCACGTGTTGCATAAAACATAAATATCACTTGGTTTTAATTGCTTGTCTCAACCAAGGGGATAATAAAATATTCTACACTAATATATATATATAATATCTATGATATAATTAATATATATATATATATTAAATTATATATATATATATATATCATATAATATAATATATATATATTAATTGTGTGTGTGGTGTTGTAGGTGTATAGTCTGTAAACATAACCATGTTCTTTCTCACGGGTTAATCCCCTATATACTTACTCTCTGTAAGCTTATCTTACTTACTATTACATGTATATTAAGTATATATATCTATGATAGAATATAGTAACACTTGAGATAGAATAAAATATATATTACAATAATATGTAAATTTCATAATTTATGTCTATCATGTCATATTTTATTAAATATTAAATTAGTAATACTTAATATAATATATAGAATAATCTTTTTCACATTCTACGATAGTTACCATATTATTTTCATCAGTCAAATACTCACCCATTAATTATAATGATATATATATTATCTATATTTATATATCTTTCCTATTTTAATATAGTGATCCCATCAATTGAATATTGTTAGGCATTCAGCGATTTATTCCCTTTTTATTTCCAAATATTTAATACTTTATATATCTCATCAAAGGGTAATTGGTCCTTCTCTTTAATCTACTAGCACTAATTGATTCTATTAATTTCTACAACTGGTATTTACTACCAGCAGCCTTATCCATACTTAATTATACGTGCATTATCTAACTGAAATAATCCTTCTACGTATTTAATCCTAATATTCTACTGATGGTTCACACTATAATAACTCCATAAATCCTCAATTCGTATGTGAGTGTAGATAAATATGAGATAGAACCACTTACTATTATATCACTTTTAATTGTACATATATTTATGTTTGATTTAATTTATGTGAGTACACCTTCAATATCTGCTATCAGCGGATTACTTCAAATATCCGATATATTAGTAATCACATATCTTTTATTTCTGCATCCAATATACCCTTCTCTTGCTACTAGATCTATTTACTTTTTTTCCTATTATATCGTTCAACTTATATAAATACGATTATTTTTTATTAATATATTATATTAAATTGTTAATAATACTTACATCTGTCCATCATACTAGGTTTTTATTATTTTTCTCTTCTTCTCTTCTTTATATTACTTTATACTTTATTCTTCTTACTCATTTTATATGCTCTTTATATCTTCTCTTCTATTCTTTCTTTTATCTTATCTCTATGTTTATTAGCACTTGGAGCGAATCATCCTTATATACTTCTTCTTCTTATTTTACTCTTCTCTTCTTATATATATATATCCTTGCATCTTATTCATTATTTTATATATATTATTATCTATTATATTAAATAGCCTCATTTGTAATTTTATTTTGCCAACTTTTACAGCTAAAACTTGTCTGGCAAGCATCTCTAAAATCCTCTAATATTCCCTCCCAATGACATATAATTTTTTACTCTACATTCGTAGTATGTTCATTAGTTTTCCTCTTCAACTTGACATTTAATTTTTAGTTTGCTATCAATAAATATACCTTCTTCTCTTTCTTCTCTTCCCTCTCTTCTTCTCTTCTCTCCTTCGTTCCTACATCTCTTAATCACGTGTCACTCAATTAATGTGCAGTAATATACCTTGTTCATCGCTCATCGAATTATGGTTTCATTTGTTTCTACGTTCTTAGATAATTCCTTAATTATATCTTTTTGTATCAAATTTTTGCATTTTTATAACAACTTACTTGTTCTTCTTGAAACATAATTATTCAACTCAACCAACCCAATTTCTTTCGAATACGCCCCTCAGTTTTGACATTTTCAGCTTTTTAATTTTTTAATATTAATCAACATTTTATTCACTCGATTCTTCTTTTACGCACTTTGAATGAAGGTAATTGTTAACTCCTTCTTCCAATTCTGAGTAACTATTAGTTTTCACTTTGTTTTGTGTCTCTCTCTTGTGCGTTTTTCCCTTTTTCATCATTTTTTTCTTCTGCCTTTTTAACTTATTACACTGTAATCTTATTACTTCTACCTTTCTACCTAGCAGAGGGCAGATTAGGGAGATTAACTTTTTTTTCTTCCTGTGGAGTAGATTTTCTGTGCCTTTTTCTTTCTCTACTTTAAAATATACTTATGTTGCTGTTTTTTTTGATGAAGGTTCTTCACACTTTTCTCGCTTATACTTTCTTTTTTCTCTATTCTTGTATCCTCTTCTATATTTTTAAATCTTTTCAATTTTTTAATATTCATTTTAAATTCTTTATTAACTTTTATACTAAATTCTCTTTGGACATAGATGCATCTTCTATATAGCATTTTATATACTATTATTATCATTATCTCCAATATTATTTCTTGATGATTATCTATTACATAATATTATATATAAAATAATAAAAATTATAAATTAAATATATTAATTATATTATATATTTAAATTACATTAAATTATATAAATTACTAATTATATAAATATTTTATTTATAATAATAATTATAATATAATATATAATAAATATATATCAATAATAATATATATATCTAATACAAAAAATTAAACAAATTATATATGTAATATAAATTAACAGAAATAAATCTAACTTAGAAGCTGTCAATTCAATACTATAAGGAAACCCAAATTATCCAAATAGCACCCAGAGAGAAGTAATTTAGGCGAATTAATGAACATAGAATATAGCAACAACACTTCTTTGAATCAGAGATTATAATAACAAAATACACATTATTTCCTTATATTAGTTGAACACTGGTACCACACAAATAAATAACCAAATAGTATATAACTATAAATAATTAAAAAATTAAATATAAATAATAATAATAATATAATAATAAAATAATTAAATATAAATCTTAAATTCTCAAACTTATTACGTAAAATATGTGGATATAGTACTGGAGAGTTACACTAAATAGATTTATTCGGTCATTAAGACTATATAAGTTAGTTATATATTGAGTACATATTAAGTATGAGGTAATTAATTAATATAATAATATATATAATACTATCAAGTATTTAATATTTTTATATATTATATTAAAATAGATATATTAATAATATGATAATTAATTAGATAATTAAATATAACATAATAAATATATAATAATAATATTATATATATATATATATATATTAATATATAATATAAATAATTAATATATATTAATAAATATCAATAATTTTGTATAATATATAATATAATATTAATATAATATATATATATATATATATATATATATATATATATTAATATATAATATAATAATAATTAATATAGATATTAATTAAATATAATTAAAAGGTATATTATTGGATGATAATTATATACTATAAAAAAAAACAATTAAATATAATATAATATTAATTAATATATATAAATTATATATATATAATAATAACATAAGATATATAAATATATATATAATTATAAATATATATAATTATATTAAATAATATTATATATATACATATAATCATATTAAATTATATATAATATATATATTAAATAATATTAAATAATATATAATTATAATAATTACTTATACTATATAATATTTAATCATATACATATAATATTATATATATAATATATATAATAATACTAGACGTAATTAATATATACCTATATAAACATAATTTATTACTACTAATTTAAATTATTACGATGATAATCATCGAAACTATTAGACACACCTGCTCCTATCTATATATAATTTTAAAAGCAATATTCAAATATAATATAGATATATAAACTTGTTACAAACCAAAGTTACATTTGGAATAGTAACTTATGCAGCACCACTTATCATAGAGAGAGGATATTAATTTAATAAATATACGTTTGCTTTACGAGTAGAACGACTGGGTTAACCTCATAACATACTATACAGTAAAAGAATATAATATTGGTATAACAATAAGCTAGCTCATGGGACTACAGACTGGATTTATGTCATTGTATCGAGAATGAACGACCTATATTGAATGTAATATCTCGTTCCCTCGCTCTCAATCAACTTATGCTGAAGTTGAAAACCTCTCAATTAATGTGAGAAAATGAAAGTATATCCCTACATAATATAATAAAATACAATACTAAAATAATTATAAATCAAATATATTATGGATTTAGCCCTAGTTTTATACTTACTATATATACGAGAAAACGGATGACTCAATGAGTATAAGTAATATATACTGAATGATATATAAAATATAATTTGTGTTTTAAATAAATATATGATAATATATATATATATATATATATAGGGCTCTAGCATATAAAAATATAATATATAAATAAATTACTAATAGTATATATTATATAGTATATATATTCAATTTCGGTATCTATATACAAATTAGAATCATTGAAGTATAAGGATACCAAATATTATAAATAACCTTATGTATCAATAATGTTATATAGAGTATGAATATACTAATGATATATATGGCTATATAATATGCTAAATAACATATATCATCTATATATAATAAGCAAATTGAATCCTTTAATGGTAACTAATATTTCTTCATCAATAGTCTTTAGGGTCTGTCAATAAATTAATATTTTAGTGATAAATGATGACATACTCATATCATTTATGATCATATTAAAGTTAAACAGCCATAATAATTAATATACAAAACTCATAATTAATTTTTGAATTAAAGTTTTAATAGAAATTCCAATATTATTTTTTACCTATTTTTTGATATAAGGAAGATACCGTTTGATGACACAGGAAGATAGCTTCCGACGACACGCATGCATTATATCGAGGATTGCACCAACATCTTAATTTGATTCATTGTGCAATCCACCGATGCTCAAAATAGTACACACAAACAGTTCTGGAAAACTTCAAACCATATCTTCGGATTTTGAGAAGAGTTTTTGTCTCGTAGCTATCGCAGGTTAGTTCGCGCATTATCTCAGTTTACTTGTAAATCTATAAATTTATAAATAATTTAATGATGCAAGTGGTAGTTAAACACTTATAACACTGTGTGTGTGTATGCCAGGATGATATTTTGAGAGATGAACAACTTTCGATAACGTTAAGCTAGACTTTTTACCTCTAAATAAATATTATTAAATGTATTTAGGGTTGAGGTCTATTATTTCATTTTAATATATTAAGAATTATATGAATATTAATGACAGGCATTTATTAGATTCGCTTCATAAATTTACATTATTATTATTATTCTTATACCTCTGAGTTATATTATTATTATTAATTTTATTATTATTATTATTACTAAGTATATTAACTATTTTACCTGAATTTTAATAGTATTAACAAGAGAATGGGCTTCTGCAATGTTATATATTGATTATTATTAATTATTATCTTGCTCCTATCCCCAGATTGGATATAATAAGTTTATTTGAGGTATTATTATTCTCTATTATTTATTATTATTATATTATCAAATAACATTCAAATATTATATATTTATCCATAAATATTTCATATTATTATTCATTCATCTTATTCATTATAATATAATATATTTATTTTATTATAACTATTTTATGATTATATTACTATATTATTAATTATATCTATTATTATTATTATTAATTATTAATTAATAGTTTTTAAAAAAATTTCTATAGTACCACATAGAAATGAAAATTCTATACAACGAAAATAGAGATTCAGTAACTATCAAGAATAATACTATTCCATCAGTATATTCATGCTATATTAATAAAAAACAATCGATATATCCACAATTTTTTTAATAATTTAGGCTCTCAATGAATCTCCTCCGATAGTGCTTTATATACTATATATATATATATATAAGTATATACACCTACCCTACAACCTACTAAATATCATCCACAAATATAAACTACGATTATGCAATAGAACTACTCAATGATTATGATATATCTAACTTGAAAACTTAGTTTAGTTTCCTATCCTTGTTTATTATGGGAAGTATAATTATATATTTAACCTAATAATTAAATAATCACTAATGAAATATCTGAAAATACCATTATATACATACTCTTATGTATTATTATATTGATATAATTATTTATTGAATTAATATATAAGTTGATATTTATTGGTGTCAATTGTGATGTATAAAATTGATAACTTATTTATGGTGAATAATAGTTAATTAATATGTACCTAAGAAACAACACGTAGAGATCACATCTCGCTCCACAGGTTTAGTTTACCTTATATATATAATCTTAAACTAGGACAGAATACAAAATATTAATAATATAGCTCTACAAATATGATATATAATAACATACATATATCTAATATATACCGGTGGACCAACGCCATTATATATACAACGATATATATGACAAAATAATAATATATACTATATATATATATATATAGGTGGACAAATATACTCTACTATATCATCTTTGATATATTATATAGTCATTATAATAATATAGCATATACATATAAGTATTCACGAAGTATGCCATACTCCATGTTATAATATATCGCATTCATAGTTACTCATAATATTACGTCTATATATATATTACTTCATGTAATAGTAATATAAAAAAATATAAGTATTATATACTCAAATATATATATATGAAGATATAATATTATATATACGATATTATAGTAGTATAGTAAGTAATGTATATATATATATAGATATCAAGTAAATAATAGATTTGATACGGGATGGAAATATCAGAATATGACATATAGAATTAGTGGCAATTTGAGATAATATTTAATATAATATATATATATATATATAAAATACATATATATATATAAATATAGTATATATATATAAATAATATGATAAATAATATATATGAAAGAAAATAATAAAAGATAAATTAATAATAAAACTTTAACGATACAGTCATATCTGTATCTTCTTTTATTTCTTCCCTTTCTAATCTTTCTACTATATTATCTAAAATATATTGAAGTTTAAAAACTTCAATCCAATGTCAGAATAGTATAAAAAAAAATAAGATATAGTAAACAAGAACAAAGACCTTAGATGAAGGATCGAAAGACCTAAAGGAAAATTATGCAACAAAATTTGCTTAATTGAATTGAATATATATATATGAATATATAGTATCATATACTAATAATAATTAGTATATATAGTATATAGTATAGTTATTTTATATATATAATATGTATATAATAATATAACTGCCTACACCGCCCCTTATATATAATATATATATTGCTGGTGAATATTCACAAATAACTATTCTTAGTTATAGAGTATACTTATAGAGATATGACATGAATTAAATACAAGATAGATATTTATTATTTTTAGTTACCATATCGAATCTGACGCTCCTAATAAGACATCCAAGGATCATCATTTAACTGCGAAAGAAAGCTGAAAATTTTGTAAGCAACCTGATAATAATTGTACAAGAGCCAGAACAGAAACAATGAATTATGCGGGCAGAGGGGAAATTTTTTTTTTAAAAAAGAACTAGATGACTCATTTGACATCGCACGTGCCAATGTATTAGAAATGGTGAAGATCCCTTAAGACAAGAAATTTTGAATATCACAGAGAAAAAGAGCCGTCCTGGATGCATGATTGTAAAAGATACTGTCCTTGCCGCTCCTGAGAAGAGATCAGAATTGAGAAAACAGAAAAAAGCTGAAAGAGAAAAAAGGCATATCAATTTTTAATTCGGGAAACATTCACGAAATTTTGAAACAGGATCTATTGATGAAGGTAAGATTAAAGATGTATTTAGTATTTAAATATGTCATAATTGTCATATAATTGTAATTGTCATATATATATATATTATACAATATGTCCTTTCCTGTTTCATCGACTGCTGCCCAAGAACATCGATTACACTGCGCAACAAGGAAATTGTTTCGGGTTCAAAATTAACGTATTCATATGTATTTCCGCATGCTGAATTCAAAAATCACCATAAAAATGATCTATTAGCTCTTGCTTTGAATATACAGCGACATGTAATTTTTTAGAGTCTACATTTGTAGTAAGGGGAAATTTTGTTTCTAGGAGTTGTCACACCTCTCAACTGACATAGTAGAACGTTCCCCAGATGTTTGTAAGTTATAAACACAACTGTTAATGTGACTGTGAGCTTCAAATTGCTTATGTTATACTTTTTTCAGAATTTCTTGCTTTGGAGTGCTATTGAAATGTAAAATTTGTTATATCAAAATGCCACTACAATATATAAATTAAATTAATAATTTTTGTTCCATATGTGGTGAAATAACATTTTCGTAACAGAAACGCAATCTGACGCCTCTTGTGAAGGCTGCTTATCAGCATTATTTTTTGTATGAAGGTTGGGGATCAGGATAAGTCATGGCTCCACATATATGTTGCAACTCTTGTTCAGTTACACTACTGGAATGGCAGAAAGAAAAACGATGTATGGCTTTTTCTGTGCCTATGGTTTGGTGGGAGTCTACAAACCATAAAGATGACTGCTATTTCTGCTTGACTCCACCTGTAAAGTCAGGATTGTCAAGGAAAAAAGGAGGAACAGTTGAATACCCGAATCTTCCAAATGCTATTCGACTTCTTTCACATTCAGATAGCCTACCAGTTCCTACTCCACCTCAACATTATGAGCTTGAAGTAGAAAATGAAGACAGTGTTAAAGAAGAAGAACCCAACAAGCCTTCCACATACCATGATTCAGATTTTGGGGAAAACAATGAAATAACGCACCGACTAAGTCAAGCGAAATTGAGTGATCTCATTAGAGATCTTGGCTTTTCAAAAGAGAAGGCAGAACTTCTAGGGTCAAGACTACAGAAATCTTCTCCAACGTGATTTCATGGTCTCAGTGCAGAGAACGTTAGAGGGATCTGCTTCCCTTTTTTGAGAGGAAAAATAATCTGGATGTTTGCTACGACGTTAATGGCTTGATGAAATGTTTGAATTTGAACCATGGTCCAACTGAATGCAGGTTATGCATAGACTCTTCTAAGCTTAGTTTGAAAACTGTATTACAACGCAACAGCTACCATCTTCTTCTATTCCTGTTGATCATGCAGTTCATCTGAGGGGGGTTTATGTAAACATGACAGTCCTCCTCGACTCAAATATGGTGAACACATTTGAAAAATCTGTGGCGATCTCAGTCATCACTGTACTCTTAGGATTGCAATAGAGGTACACTAAGTAATGATGCTTTTATGCATTTGGGACAGTAGGGATGGGAAATCACATTACATTTAAGCAGACTGACCTGCAAGAAATCTTGACTCTAGCTAGAAAAATGTCTTTGACGAGTCTCTCCAGGACCGAAAAGATGTTCTTATCCCACCCCTTCATATAAAGCTGTATCTCATGAAAAATTTTGTTAAAGGTATGAACCAGGAAGGAGAGGCCTTTAAGTAATTAAGAGAAAAATTTCCTAGATTCAGTGATGCAAAGGTTAAGGAAGGTATTTTAGTTGGGCCAAAAATTCGACATCTTGTAAAGGACCCTGCGTTTGACCGAGTTTTAGAGGGGAAAGAAAAGAAACTTGGGAAGCCTTAAAGGGAGTTATACATGGATTCTTAGGCAACAAAAGAGATGGCAACTACCCTCAGTTGATGACAGTACTTCTGGAAAAATACCATCAACTCGGATGCAACATGTCCCTTAAAATTCATTTTCTCCACTCCCACATAGACTTTTTCCCTCCTAATTGTGGAGCTGTCTTGTATGAGCACCGGAAAAAGATTCCATCAGGATATTTCTGTAATGGAACAAAGATATCAGTGTCATTGGACTTAAGCTATGCTTGCGGATTACTGCTGGTCTGTGTTTAGGGATGCTCCGGAACTCACCTACAAGTTTCAAGCCAAAAGAAAACGATCTAATGAAGCCATCATATGATACTCTTCACACCGAATCATCTGCAAGGTATTCATCCATCAAATTAGAGCTCTTAGCATGTAACCGTAATTAAGAATATTTAAAATGCACTTTCATTGCTGTTGGCATATGTAATTAAAAGGTATCGTTTTCTCTTAATCCGTTAAAATAACACATTTCCTCCTATTGTATATCACAGAAACTACAGTTAATAAAGATTTTTTTGTCATATTCGTTTTTCTCACCCTAGAATTAGTAACATTACACTAATAAAGTTAAGGAAAGATTCAAAAAATTTTTTTTTTTTTGCCCAGTGGATTATCGATGTTTTTTGGCAGCTGTCGATTAAACAAGAAAAGTCCATTTAATATGCAATTAATATAGTACAATAATAGATCTATAAGTATTTCTTTTACCCGAAGCTGCTAATCCTTTAACTACAGAAGAGTCAGGTAATGAGGAGAGCGAACTGCAAGCCATTGCAAGACACTCTAGTTTGCAGTAGACTTCAGATGATACAAAGGGCAAAGGAGCCAGAAAATAATTTTTATACTGTGCGACTATCAGTGGATAGGTGCAAAAATAGGCAATAGAGATAGCTGTCATCTATTATCCACAACTTTAGAGACTGTATCAGTAAATCTTAATGACTATGTCATAAACAGATCTTCTCTGAGAAGAGTGAGACAATAATTTTGCAAACAAACAGCTATGGAAATAAAAAGTTTATTTTCAGAATTAAATTTAAATTTCGCAATAATTCACTGGGACACGAAACTGCTTCCAGCTTTAATAAGAAAATCTGAAGTAGATTGCCTTCCAGTTGCAGCTACAGCTCCAATTGTCGATCAATTACTTGGAGTTCCAGAACTTAAAGAAGTATCTGCAGCAGTATACGATACCATTTGTGATTGGGTAATATCAAAGTTGAAATATTTGTTTTGGATACGACAATTTCAAACACAGGAAGGCTAAATTTTTCATGAACTCTTCTAGAACGAAGGTTAGAGAGAGAAATATTGTTTTTAGCTTGCCACCAGAATATTTTTAAGCTCGTGCTGCAAGCAGCTTGTACAAGACCTAAGCTTGTTCCTATGTTTAGGACTGGTATCCAGTTATTCAAAAGATTTCAAAAGAAAGGGCTAAAATTAAAGAAAGACGAAATTCATGACTATTCAACAGATGCAGAGGTTTACTAAGTTCCTAAAGACTATGCTTCATAAATTTAAGCTTTTGCGAGAGCCAAAATTCAAGATTTACCTTGTGATGATTATAGAGAGTTTTTAAATTTCATATTCTTATGTGGAGTTCCATTAAACGAAATAAATTTCTATCAACCTGCACCTTATCATTTAGCTAGATGGAGGGCTGAAGGCTTATATTGTATAAAAATCTTTCATTTGGAAAAAAAAAAATAATCAAGTGTCCAGGAGGAAGTCGCTTTAAAAAAAATTATTGCTTCATTGTGAAGTGTTACGGATAAACATTGTTTTGTGCGAATAATGCGATTGGTGTTCAGGTAAATGACGTATTGTTTTTTAAGAAAATTTACGGCCTTTAAAATGGACTATGTAGAAATAACCGAAGCAGCCATTAACAAATTTTTGAATCATTAATGGTATCTAACAGAATATACTGCAGTATCTTCTAGATATGATGAAAGAGTAAGCAATCGATAGATAAATAAAATGACAGAAATTATATTAGGCTTTAGCTGTGACACAGTTGGTGAAGATACTGTAAAAAAATGTTACATATAAAATCAAAAGACCTTGCAGAATTTTTAAATCAAGAACTTCCCGAGAAGCTCTTGTCTTCTAGATCCCTTAAAACTCTAGAGAGAGATTTAAAATTAATTTTGCATTTTTAAGAAAAAATTCGGATCTTCGGAATAGATCGGAAAATTATCAAAGAAGCTAAATTGTTAGATAACTGAAAGTAACTAGTGACATTACAGAGAGGTGTATTAAAATAATTAACGATTTTAATGTCCAAATTATGAAAGACGAAGAGGAGAAGAAGTACTTGTTAGAGTTATCTGTATAAACTTATTAAGTACTTAGATATAATCAGGGCTGCGGAGTCGTAAAATAAATTTTTCGACTCCGACTCCGACTCCGACTCCTTAAATTCAAATTTGGATTTTCGACTCCGACTCCGACTCCGACTCCACTTAAACAAAAATTTTCGACTCCGACTCCGACTCCGACTCCACTTAAACAAAAAATTTCGACTCCGACTCCGACTCCGACTCCACTTAAACAAAAATTTTCGACTCCGACTCCGACTCCAGCAGTCAAATTCAAAATTTCGACTCTGACTCAGATTAGTGCTTACAGAGTTACAGTAAAACATTTTTTTGTTTCAAAACAAATTTTTTTTTCGCTTGCTTTTGAGAATAAAAAAATATACCACTTTCCAATGAATCTAATCTCCAAATGCTATACGGTAAAGTACCGTAAAGACATAAAGATGCAGGCTCAACACATGACAAACAAATATATTTCAGTTTCGGAAACAAATGTATAACGTAATTATAATGCAAATTATTTTTATTTTTATTATAAAACAGCCATTATAAAATTAACAGTTTAATACTTTGTTTCAATAATAATAATAATAATAATAATAATAATAATAATAATAATAATAATAATAATAATAATAATAATAATAATAATAATAATAATAATAATAATAATAATAATAAATAATAATAAAAAAAATAATAAAAAAAATGTGCTATTAAATAAAAAACAAAAAAATTTCTGACAAAAATAAAAGAACTGGATTTTATAATTTAGGATATATATATATATATATATATATATATATATATATATATATATATATATATATATATATATATAATAATATATAAATATATAATATATATTATATTATATATATTATATATATTTATATATACTATATTTTGATATGCCAAAAATACACAAAAACTCAGAAATTCACCTTTGAGACCTGTAATATCTATGTGCGGAACGGTTACACACGAAATTGCCCAATATCTGAACAGTATTATCCGACCATATCTTAATAACTCTTTCATAGTTAAATCAAATAATGAAACATTATGTAAATTATCAAACTTAAAACTTGAAGCCACTAATATATTCGCCTCACTTGATGTAGAATCTTTGTTCATAAATGTACCGGTTCTTGATACGATTGACATAATAATTAACGAAGTGTATCACACAAATAACCTACCCCCACCAGATATATCAGAACAATATATGAGGAACCTTTTATTAATTTGTTGTACTCAAACACCGTTTAAATTTAAAGAAAACATATCTACAAACTGATGGAGTGCCGATGGGCTCACCACTCGGACCTACATTTGCTGACTTCTATATGTCCAATCTGGAAAAACAAAATCCTTCGTGAAACAAACAACTTTAACCCCGTATTTTACATAAGGTATGTTGACGACATGCTTAAAATTCACATACGAAACTTAGGTTAATAATGCTATCTGTTTTTTAGACATCAAAATCAATGTTAATTCTGACGGCTCATAATCTATAGGCATACATGTCAAACCCACTGATAATGGTCTGAATATGAACTGTGGATCCTATTCACCGACTATTTACAAAGAATCTATTGTAAAAATTTTAGTTTACAGAGCATACAACCTATGTTCAACTTGGAAAACTTTTGATGAAGAAATT
>JABUQX010018381.1:20000-22500 GCA_015478945.1 Trachelipus rathkii
GTTATAATATCTGGTGAAAGTGGAAAGGCTGACATAGTAACAGTAAAAGAGACTGCTGATGAAATTCTTAGATCCTACTATGCAAAGTCAAAAGACTGTGATCCTGAATTTTAAAAGATACACATAATAGAGGCAGCTGCAAGACTAATCAAGAGTGATGTAAAAAGCTTATGACAAGGCAGATAAATTTACATATCCATCAACAGATGTTCTCACTACCAATAAAAGTATTGATTACCTCCGTGGCAGCTTAAGGTTGTTCTGTACAAAAATGTTTGTGGGAAAAGATGTTTCGACAAAAGTTGGTGCTATTGGCCAGAGTATAATGCAAGCTGTACGTCCAAGAGCTTTGATATGTCCATTGCAGATAGGTGTAGCTATTCAAATGCATCACAACTTCAGGTCACGTTATATTATCGATGTCCTCCATCATCTGGGTTTCTGTTCTTCCTACACAGAAGTTATTAAATTCGAAAGGAATGCTGCAATAGCAAGTAGCCGTTTTTCACTGGATGTGACACATAATAGTGCATTACTGTTTGCAGCAGACAACGTCGATCACAACATTCGGACATTAGATGGAAATAATACCTTTCACGGTATGGGAATGATTGCTGCTGTAACACCAGAAATTAAATTACAACCCACTGTTCCGAGAAATAATGTTACAGACAGTGCTATAAAGAACATTGCCCATGTTTCGATCGAAGAGTACAGATCCTCCAGAAATCTTCTGCAGGATATCAATTTTAAAAAAATAGAACGAATTGGTACAAATATCAGAAAAATAGATATTCTCTGGCAATTGTCCTGGTCATTTCCAGGAAAAGATCATTGCAATTGGTCTGGAATGATGCAGAGTGTATACAGTAACTCGAACCTCCAACACTCTGGAAAGGCATCTGTTAGGTTCCTGCCAATCATTAATATGGCACCAAGTAATATGACTTGCATATTATCAACTCTCTTATATTTGAATAAAATTGCACATGAAAATAAGGTTCCATGCATAGTCACTTTTGATCAACCTTTGTACTGGAAAGCATCACAAATTATTCATCAGTACAAAGAGCTTGAGAACACAGTATTAATGCTAGGGTCTTTCCATACTCTCATGAATCTTGTGGGCTCGATTGGGACATTAATGAACGGTTCAGGTCTAAAGGAAGTGTTACAACAGATATATGGTTCCAATGCTGTACTTCATATGATGACTGGCAAAGCCATCTCCAGGGCTATCCGTGGTCATATGCTTGTCGACGCAGCTCTGTCTACTTTATTACTAGCAGAGGTTTATCCCTGTAATGAAGACGGGAGTTGCCACAAAGTTATTGAAGACGCTTCGAATTTGTACGGCGGTATGACGTCTGGCAATGAATTGGCTGCGAATGTGGAGACTTCGGATACAATTCGTGAGATTGCTAATGCTTTGAAGGATAAGAAACTGCAGTTACAATCATCAGAGACTAGTAAGCTGTGGTTGGCATACCAGGAAATGGTGAACACCGTAAGGAAGTTGATTGCCGCTGATAGATCTAGTTCATGGGAATTGCATTTAGAGGCAATCCAAGAATGCTTGGTCATTTTTGCAGCAGCTGGTCATCACAACTATCTTAAATCTGGTTACAAGTACCTACAGGATATGTTGAATTTGCACTCTGATAATCCATCTGTTTATGAACTGTTTCAGATAGGACAATTTGTAGTTCGACGAAGCGATCGATTCTGGGCAGGATTAGGGAGTGACCTCGTAATAGAACAAATGTTGATGCGGTCTATTAAGAGCAGAGGTGGGTTGACACGTGGAAGTGGATTTACAGAAATTCAGCTGGCAACTTGGCTTAAATCAATGCCTGTGTGTTGTCTTTACAACCTCTCAATGCAAGAATACTGTAACGTATCATTTGAAACTAGCGAACAGCACAAAGAAGTTGGGGAGAGCCGGCGATCTAGAGATATTAGTGACTTCCAAAAAGTTGTCGAGTACATTAAACCTATGTCTCCATTTGATGATGACTTATCTCTCAGAAACATTATTACTGGAGTTACTGCTGATCAAAGTGTAAACGTACAGGAACTACATTCCATTGGCACTGAAATCATAAACAAAATGGTTGGAAAGCCTGTATACACTTATTGTGCAAAAAGAAGCGACAAAGCGAAGACATTGGGGTCCGAATCTGCTGTTGTAAGTGCAGAAAAACAATTTGACATAGATCCAGCATTGTTGTTTCAGAGAATGATGACTGTTGCTACAGTTAGTAACATGAATCTTGCAGATGTCTTAAATTATGAGCTCTGCGCTTATCCGCCAGCATTATTTGTATCACGAACTTTATTAAGAAAAGCTGATAAGCCTCAGTTAGCCCATGCAATACAGAAAAAGTGTGGTACCTTGTGTACAGCAAATGTTCCAGACACTCAAACTAACGTCCAGTTCGTTTTAGATGGAGGATCCCTACTTCATCGTGTGATGTGGAGGCCTGGTGATACATACCAG
>JABUQX010018381.1:35000-37500 GCA_015478945.1 Trachelipus rathkii
ATTGGAAGTTTGAGAAAGCTTGACGGCTCTCCAAAACAGGGAGTAAGCGGCCAGAAACCATTTTCTCCATTAATTTACAGTAATGATATGGCCGGTGAAATTGGTCTTTGGTTGTCTGCCAACTTCGGATCTTTCCCAGGTTTGGGGATAGGAATTACAAAAGCTGTAGTCCAAATAGATGGAAAAGAAGATTCGATCCAGATTCTGTTATATAAATCCAGCAAAAATGCTGACGCCGAAGGATGGATATGACGGAGCATGATGTAAGAAATCATGTCTGGACCAAGGGCACCGTCTTTGCTATTTGCCAATGCAGTTTGATACTCTGCAAGTGTAAAAAGACGGTTGTAGGTATGATCTTCTCCTTTCGCTGTTGAAAAGTCTGGTAGTGCTGTGTCAGTTCTCAGTTTTTGAAAGGCTTCAGTGTAGCGGAATGAGCTCGAATGGCTAGCAAAGCTATAACCTAACGCATCCGCTACCACCGCCGGAGCTGAAATCGTATCAGTTATTTCAGGCCCATAACGGAGGACTGTGGGTGAAGAGTCATTGGAGCGACGAGATATTTTCTGTGTAACTTTCCACACTAAGGGAAGGGGAGTTGTGGAGTTAACAGTCGATATGTAAGTTCGAAAATATTGTTTACGCGTTTGACGATTAATTCGCCTAGATCTCGCTGCGGCAGCTTTAAAAATAATCATGTTTGGGGTGGTACGGGCCTTTTTGTATTGCCTGTAGAGTTTCTTCTTCTCTCGGTTGGCTTGTGCGCACTCTTGGGACCACCAAGGGGTTGCCGACCGCCTGCCTGAGAAGACTGCGGAATGCAAGCTTCCGCTGCCGAGATGACTACTTTCTGGAAGAAGCGAAAGGCATCATCAACAGTCGGAAATCGTTTATTAAAAGGAGAAAGAGGGATAGCTGTGGCCTGATAAAAAGGAGGCCCACTCCGCTCGATCATAACGCCAGCTGGAGTTGGGTTTTTGCATTGGGCTTGGAGCAAGCTCGTTTAATGCTATTGGGTAATGATCGCTGCCGAATAAATAATCAAAGCGGGACCAGGTAAAACGATCCATAAGGGAATGGGAGCAAAAGGAAATGTCAATACAAGAAGAAGTGTGTGTATCTAAACGTTCATAGGTTGGGAGTCCTGTGTTAAGGCATCCCAGGGAAAAGGGGGTTAGGAGATCTATTAAGATCTTGGACTTAGATGAAGTGACAGAGTCACCCCATAAGGGGTGGCGGAGGTTGAAGTCACCTAGTATAACAACCGGAGCAGGGAGCTGTTTGAAAAGATCTGCCAAGTCGACCTTAGTAAATTCACTACTTGGAGCCAAGTAGATTGAACATATAGTAAGGTCGATGGATAAGTGAATTCTTGCTGCTACTGCATGAAGTTTGGTTTGGAGAGGGACTGGGGAATAGGGGATAGATTTGTGAATGAGTATTCCTGCTCCTCCCCTATCATTGTCACCTCTTTCTATAGAAGTTAACGGCGATTTGTATTCAGATGGTTGAAGGAAGTCACGATGACATAGTCGGAGTTCTTGCAAACATATACACTTTGGTGTACATATGTTTATTAGTTGAACAAGTTCTTCGAAATTAGAGTAATATCCACGACAATTCCATTGAAGGAAAGTAGTCATGGTGAGTTATTAATATTATGATGGCGGTCTATTAGAGACAATTGTCTCTATGTGACTGGGGGTAATGTTAGAGGTGGGTTCGGATTGAGAGGGAAGGTTGAGACGTGGGTCTCGGCGAGGAGGGGGAACAAAACCTGGGGGGCAAGGGTAGTCATACACCAGAGATTTGTTAGGTTGTATGACGTCTTTTAGAGAGGAGTTTTCAGATGTATTTGGTGAAAGAGCTTCACCATGAATGTCAGATATGGGGTGGATTCAACCGAATCCAACTTGTTATGTGGGTTTGGTTGGTTAATAGAAGAGCATTCGTAATGCTCATATTTATTAGTGAGAGCAGTTTCAGAATCCGCTTGGCAAGCAGATTCAGAAATGTGGGAGGGGCATGGAGTTGTTTCCATGGAAATGGGGAAGGAAGGTGTATCCAGAAGGGTATTGTCTTTTTGAGAATGTATTGGGGTTACGACATCGATTTCCAATATGGGATTCGATGAATTGGCAAGGTCTAATTCTGGAGAATTTTCCAGTACTTCGTCATGCGGGTGATTTTGGGGAATTGGGTAGTTTGATTGGAGAATGGGGACTTCTGGGTCCATCTTCATGCCTCCATCAGACCCAGAACGTTTAGAGCGTTTGCGACGTTTACGTTGAACAGTTTTCCATTCATCTTTCTCGGAAGCGCAGGATGCATTAGAAAGAGAGTGGTTCAGCAAAACAAGCTCTATCTGGGAACTGTAATCCATTTCATCTTCTAGGGTATAGAATCCCTTAGAGAGGGCTGATAAAGGAAACTCGGGAGAAGAATTATAGGAAGAATCAGAGGAACTAAAACTGTCTTGTAGACTATTAGATGATTGGTT
>JABUQX010018382.1:0-5000 GCA_015478945.1 Trachelipus rathkii
CATGGAAAGAAAGTTAATTATAAATAAGATTGAAGGAATAAAAACAAATATTTTTCTAACAACTAAAGAATCAATTGTAAATATGATGGAATCAGTATGTGAAATCATAGAAAAAGAAGGCAATAAAAATGAAAATTGGTATAATAAAAATAAATTCTGTACAATATGTAAATACAATAATCATAACACTGATGAATGTTATTGGAGAGAAAGAACATTTAATTTCAATAAATGTGATATTTGTAAACGTACTAATCATAAAACCGAAGATTGTTATTGGAATGAAGAAAATAATAATGTGTGTTGGAAATGTAAAAAAGAAGGACACATAATGAAAAATTGTAAAGAAAATGAAATAATAGAAGAGAAAAATAATAAAGCTATATTTTTCATAGAAAGAAATAATGAAAAACTATATTTGGAAAAAATTAACTCCATTATTAATACAGAAAAAGAAGAAAGAAGAAATGATTTAGAAGAATTGGAAGAAAGAAAAATAAATAGAACATTTTTCAATAATAATGAAGAATATACCGACTCTAATGAAATTAAATATCAAGAAGATGTAATGGCTATTATAGATACAGGAAGTATAGAGACAGTAATTGGAGAATTGGGATTAACAAAATTGATTAGTGGATTAACTGATGAGGAATTACAATATATAAATGACACACAAAAATTGAAAAATGGTTGTTTTTTATTTGGAAAAACAGAATATAAAATATTAAAAGAAATATTATTGCCTTGTAAAATCAAAGGAAAGAGTTTTGATTTAAAAATCAATGTAATAGAGGGTGATATACCTTTATTACTAGGTAAATCAGCCATGAAAAGAATGAAATTAAAAATTAATATTGAAGATGGAACTGTTGATATTTGTGATTTGAATCTACAGAAAGTAAAGACCTTTGATAATGAAGGAGGACATTCCTGCATACTGTTGAATAGAAAACAAAAGAAAACATGTTGGATTAGTCAATTTAAAGAAAATTGGATAAAAGAAAAAAATAGAAAAGAAAAATTGAAAAAGCTACATAGACAATTTGCTCATTGTGGAATAGAAAAATTATTTAAAACAATAAAAAATGCCAATGAAAAACAAATAAAAGAAGAAGATTTTTGGAATAATGTAAGAAAAGAATTGGAGCAAATTGTGAGAGAATGTGAAATATGTAAAAAATATAAGAAAACTCCACCAAGACCTGTAGTAGGTTTACCATTAGCAAATAAATTTAATGAAATAATTCAGTTAGATGTGGGAGAATTTGAGAGTAATAAATTTTTAGTAATAATAGACCATGCAACAAGATATACTCAAGCAGTATGGTTAAAAAATAAAACCAGTAAAGAAATCATAGAAAGATTAATTGAAAAATGGATTATATATTTTGGAAGTCCTAATAGTATTATGTCTGATGCAGGAAGAGAATTTCAAAATGAAGATGAAGATGAGGAAGTAAATCAGAGTTATTATAATCATTCTAATGAAGAAATTAAACAAGCTAAATTAGCAGAAATAGAAAATTGGAAGAAGAACATGGTTTTTGAAGAAGTAACTGATAAAGGTGAAAGAGCAATTAATGTAAGATGGGTAATTAGTGAAAAATTATTGCAGAATAACACGAAAAAATTTAAAGCTAGATTGGTAGCTAAAGGATATGAAGAAACAGTGGAAGAAAAAACAGATGCACCAACTGTTTCATCTGAAGCAATGAAAATGATACTAACTATAGCTCAGGAAAAGAAATGGAAAATAAATGCTATGGATATCTCAGCAGCATACTTGCAAGGAGATATAATAACAAGAAAAGTATATCTAAAACCACCACCAGAATTTGATAATGGTAAACTATGGAAATTGAATAAAACCGTATATGGTTTACAAGATGCTATGATGTGGTATTTATCATTGAAAAGACAATTACTTAAGTTAGGTCTAAGACAAAGTAAAATGGAACCTACACTATTTATAAGGAAAGATTCAAGTAATATCGAAGGATTATTATGTACACATGTAGATGATATTTTATGGGTAGGAAGTAAAAAATTTGAAGACAATATAATAAATAAATTAAAAAACATTTTTGAAATAGGAGAAAGTAGTTCCGAATCATTTAAATATTTAGGAGTTCAATTATGTCAGAAGGAAAACATGATAATGATGGAGCAAAATAGTTACTGGGAGAAGATTAAAATTAATGAAATAAAAACAAAAGAAAATAGAAAACTTAATAAAAAAGAAGTAAAAGAATACCAGCAATTAATAGGAAAACTAAATTGGATGGCAAGAAATACAAGACCAGATTTATCTTATATAGTTAGTAAAATGAGTAAAGGAGAAAAAGAACTGTGTATGAAAGATTATAAAGAACTACATAGATTGATAAAAAAATACAGAAATGAATTAAATATCATACAAATAAATAATGAGAAAATTGATAAATTCATAACATATTGTGATTCATCATTTGCTAATAGAGAAGGAGATAAAACACAACTAGGATGTATAATTTTTGCTGAAGATAAAAAAGGAAAAATGATACCCATAATGTGGAAATCAAATAAATCAAAGAAAGTTAATCATTCAGTTATACAAGCAGAGGCAAATAGTTTGCTTGAAGGTATAGAACAATCGTTGTACATACAAAGAATGTGGGAAGAAATCACAAATAAGAACATACCTTTAATTTTGAGAACCGATAGTAAGACACTTGTAGATACTCTAATGTCAGAAAGACAATCAAAAATTAAAAGCATGAGAATCATAATTTCAGCAATAAGAGAATATTTAGATAATCAAGAAATACAAAAAATAGAATGGGTGAATAGTAATGATCAATTTGCTGATATATTCACCAAAGAATTACATAATAAAAAAATGAAAAATGTAATCTCAAAGGAGTGAAGAATGAATGTGAAAATAAAACGGCATATAAAAATTTCTTCAAATGTAACATGACAAAAAACAAATTTGAAGAAACAGAGAGAGGGAAGAATGATAAATTCCATTTAATCATTTTTCTCCTTTTCAGTAATTATATACAGATGTAAACTATAGAAAAGAAATTATTAGTATATATATATATAATATTTGTTTATAATTTATAAAAAAGTAAAATAAGATTAACATATAATAAAGAAATAATATTTAAATAATATTAAGAATATACAACAACAAAAGAATAAAAGATTAAAAAAGGACAAAAGGAAAATAAAAGAATTGATGAAAATGTCATGTAACCAAAATAGACAACACTCAAAAATCAACCTGAGACAACAGAAAGGGGAACATCTTTAACTCTACTAAAAAAGGTAACAAAAAACTACTACACTTTAATCATTTTATAAACAAATAAATGTTATATACTGATAAAACAAAGAAAAGAGAGAAAGAGAAAATAAAACAAGAAATAAATATTTTTTTCTATCTGAGAGAGAGAGAGAGAGAGAGAGAGAGAGAGAGAGAGAGAGAGAGAGAGAGAGAGAGAGAGAGAGAGAGAGAGAGAGAGAGAGAGAGAAAAAAAGAGAGAAAAAAAAAAGAGAAAGAGAGAAAGAAAGAGAAAGAGAGAGAGAGAGAGAGAGAGAGAGAGAGAGAGAGAAGAGAGAGAGAGAGAGAGAAGAGAGAGAGATAGAAAAACAGAGAGGTTTTTTTTGAGAGAGAGAGAGAGAGAGAGAGAGAGAGAGAGAGAGAGAGAGAGAGAGAGAGAGAGAGAGAGAGAGAGAGAGAGAGAGAGAGAGAGAGAGAGAGAGAGAGAGAGAGAGAGAGAGAGAGAGAGAGAGAGAGAGAGAGAGAGAGAGAGAGAGAGAGAGAGAGAGAGAGAGAGAGAGAGAGAGAGAGAGAGAGAGAGAGAGAGAGAGAGAGAGGGAGAGAGAGGGAGTTGAGGCTAGAAGAAAGGTGCATAACAGGAGTGAATTTCGGGGTTTTGTTAGGAAGTATGGGTTGTAGGCTTTGCCCAGAGGGTAGAAGAATATGAGTCAAGTCGAAAAGAAACCCCAGCCTTACCGCCACCTTTATACTTTTTGTGAAAACTCGTCGGAGTCACAAAATCCACCCTAGAGCATCATGGGACCGCGATGGACCTTCACTATGGCATCTCGTCAATGTAGGGTTCATCCCTTGGCCCAGGTGGGCCACAACCATACCCTCTTACTGGCCATTAACTATTATGCACCTATATTCTCGCCTATGCCAAACTCATATTTCCCTCCTCCAGGCATTCCCTTTCTGACTCAATAGACTTTTTCTTCGGTCTCCCAGCCGGTCGATTCTCAGCACACTCACCACTATACATCCTCTTAAACAACTGACTATTATCCATCCTTTACACATGACCAAACCATCTCAACGTACTGTCATTTATTCTCTCATTTACCCCTTTCTTCACACCGCACAACTTTCTAATACGCTCATTCCTCATTTTATCAATTCTTCTCACACCTAACACACCCCTAAGATTGTCCATCTGAACACTTTGTACTTTAGATCTATACCTCTTATTGCAGACCATAGTCTCACTACTATACATTAACACAGGTAACAACATACCCTCATGTAAGATCCTAGCGCACTCAAGACTTGGTCCCTTTACACCCACCAACGATTTAATTGCACCAGCCATCTTCCTGCCATTCACAACTTTTCTACTACACACTGCATCTTCCATTCCCTTTTCATCCAACATATATCCTAAATATTTAAGTTCAGACACTTGTTCCAGCTGCTCACCATCTAACATTAGCTTCACACGTAGGATGTCCTCACTCACAACCATAACCTTACACTTATTTACATTTACTTTCATACCTCTCCTTTTACACACCCTGCCAAATCTCTCTACCAATCCTCTCAAGCTCTCTTCAGATTCGCCACACAAAACCAAATCATCCGCATATGATAGGTAGGGCACCCTCCACTCTTTTCCATTCTCCATCTTTCCAACACAATCCCATGCCACCCTACTTCTAATTTTTTCATAACCCCATCCATATACAAATTG
>JABUQX010018382.1:10000-25000 GCA_015478945.1 Trachelipus rathkii
AATTTTTTCATAATCATTTTTCTTCAAATATATATTGAGGGGAATAACGCAATTCCGTGGACGTTACTTCCCCTTACATAGACCCACATTTATTTTAATTGGCGCCCGAACAGGGACCTGAGTGTCTTTGGTTCGGGTGGCCGCGCTTGCGGGTGATTCTGTTCACTACGCCATCACCGCTTTTACGCATCTTCGTTCTTATTATTAATTGGTTTTCTCCGTTCAAAGGAGAAGTAACAGTATTTCTTATTTGGTTTTCTTGATTTATTAAAATGGAACATAATCTTACCAAAGAAACACCAAGTTTATTGGATTTGGAATTGGATCAAGATCCACTGAAAGAAATAGGTACGGAAAATCATTCCGGTACCTCAGCTCAAAATGTGGATGTACAGGGATCACATCAATCCCTACAATCGGAAACATGCATAGGCGCAGAAGGTGGCGCTGATGATATAAAAGGAATATTAAATATGCCTTCAGATCGGCTATTGCCAGCTCCAATGTTAAAAGATATGTTGTCCAGAGTTAAAAGGGACACACAGTTAGTAGAAGAAATGTTAGTTCAACAAGATCAAAGAACTAACATTCCAGTTAATTTTGAACCAACTAGGATGCAGTCACACGTTAGTGGTGAACAACATCCTCTAGCTTTCGATGTTCCTTTGATTCAGCTAGATGATAATTATAGTAAAATTCCCATGTCACAGCATGAGTTCGTAGATAAAAATACTAACCCAATGGGTGTGAGAAATGAACCACCATTAGGTTCGCAGGGTTATCCTAATCTTATTAGACCAGAGGATATAAGAGACAATCAGTTTCTTCATAATCCTTCTGTAGGACAATCTAATGTTCAGTATCGTAGTTATAGTAATCCTTCATTTATGGGGCAGGTTCCTTCTGGATCTTTAAATAATGGTGCTTATACCATAAATCCTAACATTGAACCACATAACTTAACTAAACCTAACCTGGGTTATGCTTATGGTGGTCTACCCCAGTATCAAAATAGGCCATTATTACAGCCTCAGCCTCTGCCTCAACCGCTGCTTCCTAATATGGCTTTACCAAATCAGACCTATTCAAGATCTAGTGGACCTGAAGTTCCTTTATATACAGGTCAGCAAATTAAGAATCATTTGGATATGCTAACAGAAGCCATCTATTTGCTGTCTCAACTTCTCAAGAATAGTCAACGCTTGAAAGTTGTAGACCCCGGTAAATATAAATATGAGGCCGATCAAGACCTTATAATGTATTTGGGTGATTTTGAGGCTTATTGCAGTCTACATTACCCGAATTCGCCTCATCAATGGTTGAGACTCTTAGGTCGTCAACTGGAGGGTCGATTCCTTCAGTTATATAAATTATTGGTTAAGGATGATAGGAATTACTTCTCAGTCAGAGATGCACTAATCAAATGGTTTCAAGATGAGGAAATACGTAAGAAAGAGGACCAACTGCAGAAGTATCATTCTGCAAGACGAAGTCGTGGCGAATCTATCAAAATGTTCGCACTTCGATTAGAGCGCTTAGCTCGAAGAGCCTACAAAGGTATAGATATGCGTGCGCATGAATCATTACGCACTGCATTTTTGTGTAGTTTGCCGCCTCATATTGAACAAATTGTACGGCAATTTCTTAAAATGCAGGAACTGAATAGAAAATATAGAGTACCGTGGGAAGACCTAGTGAATTTTGCAGACTCTTTGGAAGAAAATAATAACACGGTTCCTCATTCCTCCTCACAAACTCAATCAGAGTTTGTGGATAAAAATCATTCTCAGAATAACAAGACGATCTAAATGAGACCATTGACTCTGTTATTCAAATAGAGACAGTGTATCCTAATTGGACAGAGAGCCTACACGATCGGGAAACCGAGCGTGTAAGTAAATCATATCAAAATCGTCCTAAGGCCAATAATCGCAGCCCAGTTAACAAACCTTCAGGTAGTAAATATTACAGAGATACTCGCCGCAGTCCTCCGCCAAAGTATGACCAATATCAAGGTCGTGCACCTAATTATTCAAATAATAATGCAAGTCCCACTGGTGAGGATAAAAAGAAATTAATCTGCGAGTACTGTGAAAAACGTGGTCATAGAATGAGAGAGTGCTACAAATACTTAGGTATTTGTAGCTATTGTAAAAAGAAGGGACACATACGGGCAGAATGTAATTCATATAATTCTGTTCCGTCGTATTCTCAGAAAAATCAGAATACTAGTAGGGTTAGATGTCCTTTTTGTCAGAACCCACATGCAGGCATAAATTGTCCTTACAGGACTCCTCCTCGAAACAATAATTCTCCTAGGAGGGATGGTGGACCACCAAAAATCGTTGAGTGTGATTCACCAAATTCACCTCGTGGACCGCCCAGGAAACCCTATTCTGGAGTAGTTAGGAAAGTAGTTCCACAGACCCAAGAGGAACATCCTGAGCATTGTTCTAAACGATCGGAAGAACCTCAACCACAGCGGAAATATTTAGATCCTTGTGAACATTGTCTTAAGTCACATTACGAGGGCCACTGTCATGGCGTCCAGGAAAAGTCCGATCGTTCTCGTGTCCATCCGTTAAACCCCCAATCTCCACAGAAATGAGTCGTCCAGTGGGGATAAAATTAATTCAAGACTCAGGACTTGTGAATAATACGGATCCAGATGATGAGATGACCATCCCTATAAATTTATGTCGGGCTGATATTGAACCCTTAATGGTTTCCGTTGTTTTAGATGATATTGGGAGCCCTCAGCATGATTGTCTCGTGGACAGTGGGGCTGGGGTAAATTTAGTTAGCTCTGAAGTAATTCCTTTGTTGGGAGAACACAAGGAAATCCTACCTTCCGCAGAAGCCGGTGTCAAAGCCATAAGTGGCTTTGCTAATAAGCAAAGAATTCCGATTTCACAATATGTGAATCTGAAATTAAAATTTTCGTCAGGATTCTCTACTAAATCCTCCGCCTATTTTATTGTCCCACATCAGTACATGAAGGATCATACATTGATCTTAGGTACGTGTGCGCTCCGAGAAAACCATCTCTTACCGGATATGGCCCGACACCAATTGATTTATCTTGAGGGGAAGAAAATAACCGTGGTTGCAGATGGGATGAAATGTTCTTATAATTCATCATTGCCGGTGTATACAATACCCGTTCGGAACATATCCATTGTAAATACAAATGTCAATGATACAGACATCATGTATGATCAACGTCATGATCGTACACTTAGGTTTATTTTAAAAGGTTTGAGCAGTCCAAGTCATCAAGTAAATTGGAACTTAGTGAACAAACAATATAGAATGTACCACAATCAGATTGTTTTTGAAAATGGAATTTTATATTATAAAACCAAAAGCAATACTTTGTTGTATCTGGTCTCTTTAGATTTTCTAATGCATATTGTCTTGAATCTTCATAGTTCATGCGCTCACATAGGTAGGAACAAATTGGTGCAGCTGGTATATAAACAGTTCTGGCACCCCAGAGTTAACCACGTCATTTCAGATGTGGTTCGTTGTTGCCCAATTTGCCAGAAGCAAAAGACCTTTTCGTCGAATGTTACTCCCCCAATGTTAAAAATTCTTGCAAACTCTCCATTCGACTTGTGCGCAATGGATTTGTTGCAGTTCCCTAAAACTTTTAAGGGGAATAAATATTGTGTCGTATTCATCGACCATTTTACCAAGTGGGTCGCTGTTGTCCCAGTGGCAGATAAGGCCAGTCAGACAGTATCCCAGAAATTGAAACACCAAATTCTTCCTTTCTTACCCAAAGTGCCAAATCGGATTCTCACTGATAATGGCACTGAGTTCACCTCACATGTTTTTCAACAAGTACTACAGGATCACAATATTAAACATATTCGTACGTCACCACTTCATCCTTCTAGTAATGGGGTGTGTGAACGTTTTAATCGCAGTCTCATTCAAATATTGAAGTGCTTGGTTCTTGAGCAACCTGCAAATTGGGACGAGGAATTGGCATCTTCAATCCTAATTTATAATAACACGTGTCATAGTTCTTTGGGGATGTCACCTTCTGATTTTTTATTACAAAAATCTCATGTACCAATACATACTTATCCTCAGTACTGGAAAGAGGGTAGTATTAACTTTAAGCCCTTTAAAAAGGGTCAAAAGGTTGCTCGGAAAGTCATCAGAACCGGTCCCAGTACTACCATGAAGTTCCAAAGTCGATGGGAGGGACCATTCATAGTTGAAGAGGTGAATCGTAACCGTGTTACCTATACGATTAGGCGAGCTAATAAACCTTCTGATCGCCTACAGAAGGTCCACTTTTCTCATCTGAGGGGGTGGATTGACATCCCGAACTACTTAAGGAGGTATCTTTCCCGGAACAAAGAAATCAGTGAGATGTTCTTTTCTGAAGATGACGAATTGATGGAGGAAGAGAACGATCCTGATTTGCCAGATCATAACTCCGAGGCTAGTTATGAAGCAAGTGAAATCGAGGAAACATTTTCTGAGGTTCCTCTATTCGATAATAGCTTTGACCATATTGAAGAGGAAGATGCAGACTTTGAAGGATTTTTATCTTTCAATCCCATAGCTTTGGATGTGTTTTCCAAACTCCCAGATTTAACTACTAGGATTATGCAGCTACAAATGGATAAGAGTGAAGGAGTGGGTCTCCCCACTGAATTGTCTCCCTGCTCGTCACCTGGTTCTGTTAGACCGCACTCACCTATTGTGAGGTTTTCATCACCTATAGCGGAAATTCATTCCGAATCTACTGATTCCTTTGTTAATTCAAGGAGTCCTGAAAAATCTGGAGAGTCGTCGCTCGATGGTGCTCATACACCTATGTCGGATGCTGGAGCATCCGATGAGTTGGTGTCCACGGGTGAAGAGGAAATTCAAACACCTTTTACGCCCTCATTAGATTTTCATGATTTATGCTCACTTGAAATTCCCTGTGCAGTTTCAAGCCCTCTGTTCTTACTTCTTCTTTTGCAAATCCTAATGAAGGAGTTGCGGCGTCACTCCCGCCTTTAGTAATGGAGGATATTAATAAAACTTATTCTGTAGAGCCGAACAATGTATCCTTCAATCAGTCCTATTTTCGAGATCGACCAAGTTCAAATTGGTCTATGACTTCAGAAAGTAATAATCCTGCTGAACCAGAAGTTCCTTTGGTTCAGTCCGGAGACGTAGAGAATGGTTCGTGGAATTTTGGAAGTTCTAGTTCTTCACGTGACACTGAATTTTATGGTTTTGGACCTACGGTTTGGGAAACAATGATGGGCCCACCTCTTGCTGAAGGATTGTCCACTTCGCCACCGGTGGATTTTGTGCCACCATCTTTGCAGGTTGTTGGCGAAGTGTTTGGAAACCCTGAAAATGTGCAGTTGGATGATAGCAATTTGGCTCTTTTACCATTAAGTCAAGAGGATATAGAGTATATTCAGAGACGTCCTTTTACCAGACGTATGGGGCCAGTTATTGACTTCCCTCATGTGATGTCAACGCCGTTGGAATATGTGCGTCGGCGAAGACGTTCATCTCTTCTATGAAGACTGTTGTAAATACAGGAATTTTGATTTTTTTTTAAAATTAAATTGTAGTTAATAAAATTTATATTGGTTTTGGTTATTATCCTTATTTTATGATTTTATTCATGTTTTCTGTTCATGGAAGCCAATGCTTAACAAAATAAAAAAATTAATCTTGGGTTCTTGGTTACTAACCTTATTTTATGTTTCAATTCATGTAAACAAACATAATGTTTAAACATGTTGGTTGGTTTTCTTGGCTAATTAATGCTAGCTTGACTCATTAAATCATTAAAATATTTTTCATTAAAATATATGAAATGGAGTTCTTAAGCTGACATGTTTGGTAGTGGTTGTTGACTGAAAAAGTTATAATAATAATTTGCAAAATAATAGTAAATTGCATGAATTACAAGATACTTAATGCTCTAAAAAAATTAATGAAAAATTTTTTTCATGCATATGTTATCTCGAATGCTCAGTTAGGTAATTTAAAATACTCTGGCATCATATACTTGAATTATCATTTAGTGTATTGCTCATAATAAGAGTCATGATTTTCAGTTTAGAGGTTGTAAATAATTTCTTCATCGACTCTTCATAGATGATTATAAAAATTTAAAATCAAATTAATATAGATGCTTAGATTTTCATTTTCATATTAGGATTAATTGATGCCGAGTATAAACTATTATATATGACATTTACATTTTTGCACTCAACTAATCACTGTATTTTTCTACAGGCACTGTACTTTTGTACAGCAGAACTTCAGCATAATGGATTGAAATTTCCTGTAAGGGCCTTAAACAATGGCTATTCAAGAGGAATTATTCGGATATAAAAACAAAAATGTTTTGTTCATTGCCATTATTTTGTCACCGTTTGCATGGAAGCGCATTACATAGAGGAATTTTAGTATGCATGGAAAAGCATTAATCAGAAAAATTGTAAAAATATAAGAGAATTTTCATCTATAACAGAAATTAGCCAAATGTGCTATAATTATATTAAATAAAAAATCTTTTATGACTACAAAATGTAGATTTCGATATACTAATCAGAAAAACAGTTAAAGTAATAAAGACCATTGCAAGATTTTATGGCAAAAGAAGATGCTATATCTTATAATGTCGCTCTTGGATACATCATTGAAAATGAATATATTAAATTGTATATAATTAAATAAATCATTGTTACAATTATATGACTGTGTTGTTCAAATGTAGTCATTATTATTATTTATTAGCTGGTTCAATTTTCATAAACATAGTCATTGTACTCCAGCATTATCCTACCACCCTTTCATAGTCAGGGTATTCATGGGTGAAAAAATGGGGGGAAGCTCAATTTTATCAGGGAGGAATATAAAGGGAGCTGTTCTTTCTTTCATGGAACCTGGAGCCTAATGCTGGAGTTTTATGATTTGTATATTATAATTATATATTATCATATTTTTCATTATTATTTATCATTTATTGTGTAATTATTTTCAAAACTTGTTAATTAAGAATGTTACTGACCGGTGTTATTATGTTTCAGAAAGATTGTTGAAATATTAGTAAATTTTGTTTTCATGTTCATGATATTAGTCAATTTAATTTAGTATTTATAAAAAGTTTTAAGAGATCTTTATCTGTGATATATCTCTGACTCTGTTTTGAGAGCCACATTCATAGTTTAACAGCATTTGGCTTGGCATCTGTGCAGAAGTGGAATTGTTTGTCACTCAGTTTGAAATACATCTTATTGTCACAGGTGTGTTGTAAATCTATAAAGGAATAAAATAATTAATATAGTTAATGTAAAATAATTCAATTAAATAATATAAAGATATTAAATGGTATAGAAAGAATATAGGAAAGTATTAACGCACTCATAATATATTTTGGCAGACTTCTTATTCTGCAAACCAGAAGAGTCTCTAATATCAAACGTCAAATAGAGAAGAACCAACAGACGAGATAGTTCCCCTCGTGGATGTTTACCTATATAATACAAAAGGGTATGTTTAAAACCTGATAAATAAAAGATTGATTAAAATTAGATAAAAAACATTGTAACTTAAAATCTTTATTTTAATAGGGAACTGATTCGGGGCTACGCGCTTATTGTGAGAACTGTTCCTAGTCTGATGACCAGCCTTAAAAACTAAGGTTGGGCTGAGATCCAACACTGTGAACTTATCTTGGAGCAGTTTTGACACTAAAAATTATTCTCGGGATTGAACTGATCTTGGGCTGAGACCCAATTCTAAGAACTGTTTTTGAACTGTTTTTGGGCTGAGGAACAGCCTTGAACTGAATCTGAATTACAAATTTACTTTGGAACTTACCTGATATTGAAACACGGTCATACCAATATAGAAGCCTTCGTCATTTTGAGATTGTTACTTGTATCATCGACTTGGAAAGTTACATCTGTTGTACACTTCATCATACCTGAAAAAGAAAAAGAATTAAAGAAACTATTCTACATATGAATTTCTACAAAGACGAATAAATATAGAACTTACTGAAAATAGCCGAAGTATTCATTTGGAAGCAGGATATATATATCAAAGATAAGTATAGCGATTGTTGAGTGTAATTCACAAACACGACCACACTTTGCTCGGTGTGATTAATTCCAGTTTATTACACTTGTTCCTGGATTGATTTGTGGGTCATATGACATTTCAGCTGTGGGATTGTTCTTATTTTTATTGAACCAGCTTACCCAGTATTTACATCTTATTCTTAGATAGGGACCACTTCATGACCCCTATCTTTTGTCCTTAAACCTTTTTCACAGTAAAGTTATTGTTATAATAATCTTTTCCTTATCCTGGAGTTTATTTTCTTTATTATTAATATTTATTATTTTTATATTAAATCATTAAATATATTCTGATCTACCTGAACTACCATAAACGATTTATTAGTGTATTAAGAGAGTAAAAAACAAAAAGATCTTATTGAGTCTGGCGTCTTGGATGAATTCTACACCCCTGAGGTTACGTGGCTACTCGCTCTAATCCTCAGGTCCAGCGAACATACCCTACGTTAGATTAATTTCGAATGTCTCGCTATCCGACGTTGTAGTTGTACTCAAGTTGAAGTTTGTTCATCATCCATCAGGAACAAAAGCTAACTCATTGAAGGTAGTTGTAAATTGTTATTGTTCATTTATTGAATTTTTTCATAATCATTTTTCTTCAAATATATATTGAGGGGAATAACGCAATTCCGTGTGCTGTTCTTTTCCCCCTTATATATATATATATATATATATATATATATATATATATATATATATATATATATATATATATATATATATATATATATATATATCTCTCTATATATTATACAGGGATAGCAATTTTGGTGATTTTGATTTTTAAAAAAATCAATTTATGATAATCTGATTTTTTATATTTTTTATTTTCAGATAAAGAACTTGCAGACTCCACTCTACTTGAATGAAGATTACAAATCAAAAAATCAAAAATATCAAAAAAATCACATTGATTTTTAAAAAATCAAAAAAATCATCCAAAATTGCCATCCCTGTATAATATCACTTTTTCTATATCATACCTCTTTCTATATATATATATATATATATATATATATATATATATATATATATATATATATATATATATAATATACTCTCTCTCTATATATATATATATATAAAAAATTATATATATATATATATATATATATACATATATATATATATAAAAGATTTAAAAGATTTCTCTTTGTAAAAGTAGATATTAACAAGGTTCCAATTTTTCAATGGAAATTTACAAAGGGAGACTTGGATCAAAATTTACCTTCATTTTTATCCAATTTACATCAAATCAAAATCAGATGCAGCCTTTTTTGAGCTCTAAAGCATTTTTCTATCTGTATTGCTCGTTTCTGTTTTCATTTTTAAAAAATCCATGTTCCTTCCTTATTTTTCAGATGTAGTCCTACAATTTTTATTGAAATGACTTCAAACGAACTAAGCAGAGATTTTAAAAAATTATAAGCTTTATCTAAATTATAGTAGAAAATTATAAAAAGATATTTTATATCTACTACCAGATATAACTCATTCCCCAATATGCAAAGGTGGGAATGGTTTTTGTAATTTTTTTTTATATCTGTTTATCCAATCAATATGAAATTTAAAGGGTTTGTATAATCAGGGGTTACCTTTTTTGTTTGGATATTTATTTTTTTATTTACTTTTTTTACATTTTTTAAATTTTTTCCATGCCCAGAGGCAAAATGGTTGGGTATGCAAAAACAAATTATACATGCCCTGAAAATTTTCATATTATTCAAATAAAAAAAATATTGCAAAACATTTATGTAAAGCATTTTTATAGGGTGTCAGAAATTGGTGTCCCTTAGATTTTTAGTTGTAGATATCAAAAATCCCTGTTATTTTTTAGATAATAGATTCATCTTTGTATAACAGTAGTTCAGTTTTCAAGTCATTCCAAAAAATTTGTAGGAATAGGTCTCAAAAATGCCAGGGGCATGGTTTTTCTTCAAATAAAAAAATGCAAATCAAACCAATCAAGAGAGAAAAAGCCTGAAATCAATATTTTAGAACTCTGGGAGAAAGCTGCACTCTGCTTTTATATTTAATGCACATTGGATAAAAATTAAGGATTTGTAGCAAATTTGGAACATCAGCATTTCTTGTCAGTCTAGGCAAAATTGAAACTTTCCTGTAATTAAGTAGTTATTTTTGTCTCTCTACTATTGCAATTTAAAGGCATTCAGAGGTATATTTTATATTAAAAATATCATTCAGCCTGCACTTAGACCTGATTTCAAAGTAATTAAGAGGTTCAGGTTTTATTGTTCATTATTTTTATATCTTAACAAATTGTATAGGATATGGGTTTATACATATATTTATACATATATACAGGTATATTTTATATTAAAAATATCATTCAGCCTGCACTTAGACCTGATTTCAAAGTAATTAAGAGGTTCAGGTTTTATGGTTCATTATTTTTATATCTTAACAAATTGTATAGGATATGGGTTTATACATATATTTATACATATATACAGGTATATTTTATATTAAAAATATCATTCAGCCTGCACTTAGACCTGATTTCAAAGTAATTAAGAGGTTCAGGTTTTATGGTTCATTATTTTTATATCTTAACAAATTGTATAGGATATGGGTTTATTTTCTAAAGTTCCTGGTCAGATTCGAGTAATGGATGTAGAAATGATAAGTGAGATTTGAAGCACCATGCAGCGATAAGGAATTGGATATTAGTTTAGTTAATGGATGATTGACTAGAATATTTTGTTTATTTTATTATTTGTTCAGTATTATATTATTAAAGTTATCATATGGGTATAATTTTACATTTTTATTAAAATCGGTATACACATAATGTATTGCAATAAGAGAGAAGGTCAGAAGTGCCTAAGACAAGTTATTGTTAACTTTTTTTTTTATTCATACTTAATATAATGGATGATTGATTTGAATGTTATACCTATATTTTATTTTTTCATTTTTAATAATACTGTGTATTAAATGGGTTTAATTTTCAACATTTATAAAATTGACTTGAATATTTTGTTTTATTATTTATACATTATTATTGAAAGAATTATATATGGGTATAATTTTCAATTTTTATAAAAATAATTCATTTGCATAATTTACATTTTATTATTCGATCATTATTATTAAAAGTACCATATATTTGTATAATTTCCAGGTTTTATAAACTCACTTATGGGTATGAAGGGAATAATAGGGAGGGGGGGCAGGCATTCCTTTCAACTCATTTATGCTCTTTTACTTAATTGTTCTATTTTCTATGCATGTTACACACCCGTACCCCACATCTAGTGGGAAAAGATAAAAGAAAGATAAAAATCAGTCTACACAATTTATCATAATTAAGTACCGTATATATACATAGAGAAAATGTCAAAAGTGCTAAAAATATGTAATTAGGCTGTTTTTTTAAATGCATAATATTGTTGCTATGATTCTTGCTGATGTATTTATCAAACCTATTATATTACATCATTAAATTAAACATAACCAGCAACATTTTGAAAGAATTGCTAATTTTTTATATGCTTTTTTCAATTTGATTTATTATAAAGTACCTTCTCCATCTTTTATTAGGATATTTAAAATGTTAAAATACACTTTGAATTAGTAGGAACCAGTATAGAAAAGTAGCTGCTTGCCTAACCTAACCTAAGCTCTGTTATACCAAATTAGTACAAAAATGATTTTCCTTCTGATTTGCATTTTAGGATCATTCATGATATAAGACATTTATCAATGTAGAGAACAATCCTTTACAAAGTCAGGTTGGCCTAAGTGGGCTCTGTTTCAAAACAATCTCTCTGAGGAGAGTTTGGAGCAGAACTTGAATCGGTGTTTTTCTTTATATCTGCATCAATTTTATTTTAACCAACTCCCTCAGGATTTGGTCTCTTCCTATATAAAGATCAGCTGCCTGCGGTTTTCAGATCTGGGATAGTTTATGAATACTCATGTTCTGCTGTTAGTCAGGCACCTATATAGATTATATCATGATTAAGGTCTTGAATATGCTCACATGTGAATCGGTTATAGAACTGTGTGTGCTCTATCTGTAAGGAACCCCTTTCTTATCAGGGAACATTTTATTATGTTCCTTGCATTTTCTCCTTTGAACATCTCCATTTTCTAGCATCTACTTCTGACTCTATTATTTGCTTATTCTTGAATCATTATATGTTAGTAAACACAAGCCTGTACTAAATAGCAACACATCTAATACACAATTATACATCATTTGCATATTTAATTCATTACTTTGCACAACTTACTTTTTATATTTGTTAACAAATCATTCGTTTGTTGTTTCTCCTGTAACTGCATTCTTGGTTTTAGTTATCTTTTAGTCTCCTCACCAGCTTAGATAAGAGTAAATTATATGGGTGTATTTATAAATTTTCATGTCCGGTATGTTTAGTTACTATGTAATTGTAACTTGGTTTTACTTTCCTATATCGCTTTTGGTTCATTCAAGTATTCTATAAGTATTAATTTGTAAATTATATTAATTTTATATAATTTTATTAAATATTCCAAGTATAGTTAAAAAAATTTATTTTTGTTTATCTTTATATTTTTACTGATCAGTTGATTCTGCATATTTGAATAGCGTGTTGTAAAGTTTAGTTCTTTGGTACTTGTGTAATTTAAATGATTAAAAGAAATCACAGTGGGAAGAAAAGTAATTTAATTAAATATATGTACTGGTAAACTTGTAAATTGAAATTACCTTATGCCTTTTATTATATAGCCCTTCATTTAGTCATGTGAAGTCACTGGTTCAATGAATGATGAATTACATATGAAGTGATAAATAAAAAGTAAACTCTTACTTAGATATGTTATAAAATAATTTATAGATTGACATGAATGTTTGGAAGAATTTTTATTATTATTATTATTATTAATTTTTCTAAAAATTTGATCCATAATGATTATTTTACTCTTTTTTTTTATATATATAGGTATATCTTACACAACTGCATTTCTCTTGTAAAACTAATTTTTTTTTACAAATTTGCAAATGGTTCTGTTACATTTTATTTTATTATTGGATGACCAGTAGAATTCTAAGATTGAGATACAATAGCAAAATCTGCAGATTCATTATAAATTTTTATAATTTTTTATTTTGAAGGAAAATATAATAGTAGTATCAAAAATATTTTTAAGTTGAAACTATGTTTTTAAAGGATTTGAAGCTTAGGCAAGCCCATAAATATACAGGGATATTAAATGGCTTATTCTGTGACCATTTTAAAATTCTACTGCTTTGAATTTCTTGAGCATCAAAAGAGTATGAGTTCACAGCCTGTTTAATGATTTTTGAAACTCATTATTCAAGTAAGAAATAAATAACCTTTAATATAAGTAAAAACGAGCTTTGATTTCAGTAGAGAAAAATTGAACAATAAGCATGTTTTAGGTATAGAATCTTTACAGCCATGGTAATGTTTATGCTCAATTTCTATTAGGAATTTTAGTTTCTTAAATTAAAGACTTAAAGTAGTTTGAAGAGAGAATATAGTTGTATAAATTTGTAAGAATGAGCTATAAGTGGTGTATGTAGTGTCATAAAGAAAAATCTTATAGTTTTTACTTTGGGTACTTTAAATCATTTAAACTGAGTTAAGATTTTATGAAAAGATACGGATAAGTAATGAGGTCAGAAGTTTATTTTAATTTTGGTCATTATTTCTGGTCAAGAGTACACTGTGATGCCTCTCCGATTCTGCTTTTTCATTTCACAGCAAGAAGTCTGCTCAACATATGGTTGCCAGACAATAATGGACGATCCTCTTAGTAAAATTACTATAGAAGTAATGGATGTTGACAACCCTGATCCTTGCGAGAAGAAAATAAATAAAAGTGTGGATCAAACCTTCATTGAGGAAGAAGAACCCACCACAGAAATAAAATCGGAGTAATCTTGGCAAAGAATGTCATGTAGTTAAAACCAAAAGTTCGAACATACAATTTTTGACAAAGAAGGGATACTATGAGTAAATACTGAAATGGGGCTAGGCAATTGAAGGAAGCTTCTATTTTGTTTAGATGAGAGTAACCATTGATAGTGATAAGGATGAAGATATTATTAGATAGGTCTATTGAATAATAATATTAATGGTATTTATAGTGATGGTAATGGTAGTGATAATGATTTTATTAATGACACCCCCTCCTTGAATAGGACTCTACCCATGAGTGGTGGTGACATTTGTAAAAAAAAATAGTTGTGAAGTCATTCCGCAAAATATTTTTCCTCTCTCCACAACTACTAACTTCAACCTCAATTATGAATCACAACTCTCACAATACTCATTATCAAATATATCATTCATTCATTGTTGATGTTTTAAGTCTGACTTTATGATTGGCACTTATCTTGATTTTATATTCCTTTTAATTTGGCTAGTTTTTTTAATATATTAGAAATAAACAGAAATCATTAATCATTGCAAATTCCATTTTAGTGTATTATGGGTACAGTTAAAATTGTAGTCATCCATAAAAAAAATCCATTTGACCTTCGTTTAATGCCATTTTTTTTATATTAAAAATGTATTTATTTAATAAGGTTTGAATGAATTAAATATTGGTACATCTTATTCCATCAAATTACATGAGATACTTATGGTATATCTATGATGGTGGTTTGTGAATATTACCACCTAGAAAATTTTTAATAATTAATTGTGGAGTTAAAATACACTTGCAAAAATTTGTTAGAGCTGTGATTTGTGTTAGTCATATCTCTTAGAACAATAAATATTATTTGCTTTAAAAAAAATTTTTTTTGTTGTAAGAAATTACAGTTGATTATAAAGAAAAATATAAAAATGTTTGAATGTAGTAAAACTTCAAATATCCATTGTTATTTTGATAATTT